>JALIZH010013083.1:0-109298 GCA_030522465.1 Rhipicephalus appendiculatus
CCTTCGCTCTCCGACGTGTTGTTCCTTAGGCAGGTTCTCCCCCAGTACTCGAAAAATATTTGGTCATTCGAATATTCGCAATTCGATTCGAGTACCTAATAGGATACAACGCTATATATATATTCGGTTCGTTATTCGAAATTTTCGAATGTTCGCACACCCCTAACTTTTACCCGGTCTATCAAGATTTCGGGTATGTAAGGAAAGAACACGAGGCTTCAGCTTGACTGGGTGGGAGAGGGAGAAGTGGTAGCGGCCGAGCTCTGGACAGCTAGGCCAGTGGCCTAGCCAGGGGGTGGCACACCGGGCACGTGAGGGGAGAAGTGGTAGCGGCCGAGCTCTGGACAGCTAGGCCAGTGGCCTAGCCAGGGGTGGCACACCGGGCACGTGCCTCCCCCCCTCCCCCCCCCCCCCCCGAAAAATTTTTTTTCGCCATGGCATATACAGAGCGAAAAATGAGCATTTCAATGAGGTGCCGTCACCGAAATCAAGGAGGTGCCCCCCCCCCCTCCCCGAAAAAACCTTCTGGCTACGCCCCTGAGCTAGGCGTTCCTCGGCTCTGGCAACGCTTGTACGCATTCGTTTCGGTCACTCATAGACTTGATCGTAAAGCTTCAGTGTGGAACTATACGGGCTTGGCGTTCCTCCTCCGTTTCGGCAGCGGGCCTGTAACGCTTGTACGTGAATAAACGCCCCAGATGCCTCATCAAAAGCGATAATTGTGCCCGCCATGGTGGTTCTGGTACTTGAATGCCGACCCGAAGGTCGCATTTCAATGGAGGCAAAATGATAGATGCCCGCGTGCATAGATTTATAGATGCACGTTAAAAAACCCCATGGCAGGTGGCCGAAATTTCCAGGAGCCCTCCTCTACAGCGTCTCTCATAATCGTATCGGTTGGGACGTAAAAGCCCGACATTTTATCAGGCCTACAAACCTGAAAAGTGACCATCGGCGGCACAGGCGCGCCAACATGAATTATGCAAAAAAATCGTCATGTGATAATGTCACCAAGGCGTTGGACTGGGCTAGTTGATGCATTGTCACAAAGGATAAAAACCAGCGGAAAACACAGGACACAGCGAAAAGAAGTCGACGAGTCCTGTGTTTTCCGCTGGTTTTTATCCTCTGTGATAATGTCACCTTACGATGTCATCATGAAATCGTCGATTGGTCAAAGATGGGCTGACAGCCTGACACCCGAGGCACTGCAAAACCCCGTGAGGCAGTGGCGTAGCCAGGGGGTGGCACACCGGGCCCGTGCCTCCCCCCCCTCCCCCCCCCCCCGAATTTTTTTTTTTGCCATGGCATATATAGCACAAAATGGCACTCGACCACAACTGCCTGCCCGACCCCCCCTCGAAATCAAGGAGGTGCCGCCCGAAAAAAATTTCTGTCTACGCCCCCTGCCGTGAGGTGCAGAAACCTTGCGATTCCTCCGATCCCGGAGGCAGTGGAAAATTATGCGTTAGTTGCAGAAAACTTTCGGTGGGGCATCACACAATCACCTCATAACATATGGCTTCTGCCTTCGATTCATCGTAGGACCGTGTGATTTTTTCGGGATTTCAACCGCGTTCGAAGTTGTGCGCGGCTCCCTTACGTGCTTTCGCGCAACACTGCGTATACGTTTCTCGGCGGAGCCAAACCGTAGCTCATTTTTTTCCCGGCGAGATAAGGTGCGCCTTCTGCGAACCTCAAGCAGCCATTATCGTGGCGACCGGCGTTGTTCCTTTCTGGGTCGCCGTGTGACCTTATACGGCGCGCAACTGCATTGTGTGCATATCCGTTATGGCACAACACTGACGTTTATCGACCCGCGCGACCCAGTTGGCGTGCACGCTTCCATATAGTTCGACCCGCGTTCTGCGCGGCACGCAATGTACCTCAAAGGATTCCGGTGACAATGCAGAAAGGGTACGTGCACGCGTGGCATGTATAGGCGTGCTCGGGGTTCTCCATTTGGGGGGAGCAGGTCTCACCGCCCCTCCCCTCCCCATTGGTCGAGTCGGAGAGAACACGAGCTCCGCAATAGATGCAGGAATGAAAATGAGGCGATGACGTGCTCCTGATAAAGGCCTGCCACTGGTTCCCTGCTTTCCGCAGTTCATTAAGCTACGTGGGGAGTAACAGTTCTTGGAACGCAATATCCAGAGTCCTATAGGTCGCCATTGTCGTCGAAAACATGTGTATAGCTGTAACAGGGGTGCGCACGGTGGGGGGCAGGTGGTGCGGCCGCCCCCCCCCCCCCCTAGTGACCTAAGAGGGGGGGGGGGGCAAAGTCAGCCCTATACATTGACATAATGGGAGGGGGGGGGGCGCTGCAACTAGAGGGGGGGGGGGGGGCGCAACATCAGCCCCATACATTGACATAATAAGGAGGGGTAAGGAGGGGGGGGGGGCGCTGTGACGAATCTTCGCCCCCCCCCCCCCCCCCCCCTGAAGAGGAACTCTGCGCACGCCTATGGGTCCGAGCTAGCTGGTGCAGCGACAAGTACAGCTGTAGCCATGCACATTAAACCCGCGCGCGCGGTGATCTAGTGGTTACGGTGTTCGACTGCTGACCCGAAGATCGCGGGATCGAATCCCGGCCGCGGCGGCCGCATTTTCGGTGGAGGCGAAAATGCTAAGCTTGGGGCCCGTGTACTTAGATTTAGGTGCACGTTGAAGAACCCCGGGTGGTCGAAATTTCCGGAGCCCTCCACATACGGCGTCCCTCATGATCACATCGTGGTTTTGGAACGTAAAACTCCAACAATCCCTGCGCATTGAAAAATGCCGCGAAAGGTCCCACTGAGTGAAGGTATGGGGAACAATCGGCGCCTCCCTTTAGTCACGTGATTAGGGAGGGGCAACCCTGACCTTACTCCACCCCGTGCGCACGCCTGTGCGCCAGAGTATAGTTCAGAATAGCGTAAAAACTGAAGATATCTCCGAAATGGCATCGTGAACTGTGCTGAATGAGTGACTTATCATGCACTGCTTCAACGTACAATATGCATCATCATCATCATCATCATCATAATCTCTAGGTATGCGTGCCTAAAACCATAGGCTTGCGCAGGGTTCCGCTTCAGGGGGGGGGGGGGGGCGAAGGCTCGTCGCAGCGCTCCCCCCCCTCCCTATATGTCAATGTATGGGGAACTGACTTTGTGCCCCCCCCCCCTTGCGCATGCCTATGCCTAAAACCAATTGCAGAATGGAACAAGAGATCTAACCGGCAAACAAATCGGCGAAAAAAAAAAACATTTCTGGCTACGCACCCGTCCGCTGGACACCCACGTTCGCAAAGTGGAATTGCTCAAAGTTTGGTTCACATGGCGCGGACATGTCCGACGCAGTATGATGGCTATAGCTCGCGTATACTCTAGAAAGCTGACAGCTTCTACTCATCAGACCAGGCCCCCCAAGTTCCAGCGGGACGTCATATCAGTGTAGCCCTGGCCGCTGTTGTGTCTCAGAGGATTCCGACCGACGGCTACATGGGCGACGAGGGAAGTAGACTTCTCTCCTGACGTTCGTTGACTGGTGTTTTGTTAAAGTTCTCTCTCCTTCTTTCTCTCTCTCTCCGACTTTTTAATACGTGCATGTACAGATTCTACGCATGCCTATAGCACGAATAGCCCCACCGTAAAAGAAAACGAAAAGCGGCGCCCACGTTGGACCAAATGGTGCACTTCTATTATTGACCATTCAACAATAAATCCTGCATCGCCAGTGAGACGCTTTCAAGCTGTCACGCCTTCGTGCATTAATTTTTCCACGCGCGCAGAAGTGAAATCGACTGCACCACATTACGCCGCGGTAATGGTGTGCCAGCAGTTTCTCTAGACAGAAAATAAAGAGGTCTATAAAGGACACTCTTGGTGAAAATTTCCAGTCGCACAACTGTACTGCAGGTCTGACAGGGTCTCGATCTTGACGCCTGTTCTTTTCCTTTTTTTTTTTTTTTTAATGCATAAACGCAGGGAAAGGAAAGGTCAGTTTACGCTAGACATCTGCAGGTTTACACTCATAAAAGTTTGCTCGGTGCAGCGTTTGTGCGGAAGTGTCGTTTTTCGCAAAGGTCACGCGCAGAGCAGTGCTTGCTCCATTAAGGCGACCATGTTCTGATCGAGCTGTCGGGAGGTTGCGTCGATACAGAGAGATCAAGCCAGTCGAGTTGCGAAATGTCGAGTTGGGAAAGAGGCTTAATTGTATATAGCGGATCGACTCCATGGATTTCGTCGCTGCATCGAGTTGATTCTGTTGCTTTTCGAGCGCAATCTGCAAAAAGCATCGGCATGGTGTCGTCCGAGTGCCAGTACACGAACGAGAATTAAGCAAGTATAAAGAAGGGAAAAAGAAAGATTGCCAATCACGATCTGGTCTTACGTAGGTGAATGATCGGTGACGAACCGCTGTAATGAAGTCATGGGAAAAGAAAGCACCAAATAGATTTTCTGGGAATGCGAACATAAGGTTCATCGACTCCCGTCAATTTGATTTCGACTAATCCGACTTCAACGCTCAATTCGAATTCTCTGGAAAAGACGTCGGTGAAAAACCGCGGTGTAAACCACTCGGTGAAAAAATTAAGGGGGGTTCAACTGGGTTGATTGATCAATTCATGCAACCCAGTGATTATCAACCCATGATCAACCCAGTGATGGGTTGATAAAGGACCGGGTTGATTGGCGGAACATGGGAGAGGCTTTTTCCTTGCAGTGGGCGTAGTGAGGCTGATGATGATGATGATGACGTTTATGAAAAACCGCGCACTGCGATGCGAACAGAAGGATGAGTGGCGGCGCCACCTTTAGAAGTTTTTGCGTTAGCCTCATGATCCATGAGCGTGTGCAAGGTAGGGGAAGGGGTACTCTAATCATTCAAAGCCCTCTAATCATATAACGCGTCAGCGTGTGGCATGCCCTCTCCCCATGGCGGGAGAGGGCACTCCTGTAGCTTCGTGTATCCGCGCGCTCTCTCCCTCCACAGGGAGAGGGCGCGGCTTCGAATACGCGCGCTGACGCGTTGTAACGCGCACGTGTGGCTAGGGCATAAGAGGGCACCAAGTCAACCCCATATATATACTCAGTCGGATCTGTCCTGTCCTGTCTTTGTCTAATGTGCACGGTTAACTGAGCAGGTTTTTGACAACAATGGCGGCCGAGAATCCATCATGTTACTCTCCAAGAACCATAGGCGCGCACACGAGGGGGGCACGCCCACCCCCCCTCCAGGTCGCATACGGGGTGTGGCAAAATCTGCCCCATACTTTTGCTCAGTCCGACTTGTCCCGTCAATGTTTTAGGAGAATGGTTAAGGCCACACAGGCTTTTGACGACAACGGCTGCCGAAGACCCCCCCGATGATGCATTCCAAGCATAGGCGAGCGCACGAGGGGGGGGGGGGGGGCAGAGGGGGCGCCCCCCCCCCCCCCCAGTCACTTAGGAAGGGAGGAGGGCGCAAAGTCTGCCCCATACATTGACTTAATAGGGAAGGGGGGGCGCTGCGACGAGCCTTCGCCTCCCACTGAAGGGGCACCCTGCGCACGCCTATGATTCCGAGGACTCTTTACTTCCAATCTTTACCTCAGGGAAAGCCAAGGACCAAAGGAAGGCCATTGTCAGAAGCACGGCATCAATTCATTTTCTTTTTTTTTTCATCCTTTGTTAAGCAAGTTGTCTTTTGGACTTGACCAACGGGGGGGGGGGCTCTGAGATGACGCTCGCCCCCCCCCCCCCCCGCCCTGATGAGGAACCCTGCGCACGCCTATGCTGGGCACGCTTTACTTCCCATCATTCAGAGACTCCTTCAAAGCAGGGGCGTAGCCAGAAATTTTTTTTCGGGGGGGGGGGGGGCACCTCCTTGATTTCGGGAAGGGCACCTCATTGAAATGGTCATTTTTCGCTCTGTATGCAATGGCAAAAAAAAGATTTCGGGGGGGGGGGGGGGGGCACGTGCCCGGTGTGCCACCCCCTTGCTACGCCACTGCTTCAAAGATAATTACTTGAGGTGAACGTAATATCTGGCTTCGCGGCAGTGCGAATGTCTCCTGGATGGGTGGTTTCACCGCATAGCAACCCTACGCTGCAGTGAAACCACCTTTAAAGTAGGGGTTGCGTGTGGTCTAACATACATTATATTCTTTCATTTCGGGTACTTCGATACCTCGGATACTTTAAATCCTCGTCGAAGAGAATTCGAATGCTGTAATATGGAGCTGGGCGAATGTTCGAAGCGCTCGAACATTCGCCCAGCTCCACCTCCAAGTACTATTTTGAAGTTCGTGACACAGGCGCCGCCATCTTGGACTGATAAGCGATTGTTTTGCCGGTTTTCTATGTCGTAATATGAAATGATAATGGTCATGAAACGTTGAATGTACCGGCCCATGCGTTTTAGTGCATGCGAGCTCACCGTAGCACTGTTTGTTTATTTGATACGAATAGAAAACTGCAACGTTAGCAGTCCAAGATGGCGGCGTTTGAGCGCGTCAGGAAAATCGCATTTGGGCGTAACGTAACCTTGGCCAACATTTATTCCGTTTACGACACGCGCGTGAAGTTAAGAGTTTTGAACATTTCTTGACGACTTCATTATACTGTTCTTAGTTTTAAATGCAGTTTACCGCTCACCACGTGATATATAATTTCGTTCACGTTCAACTTGCGCACGAAGATGGCCTTGTATCTTTTCGTGCTTACTTTATAACGCAGACTATAAAAAGAGTAAAACAAAACGCCACATAGCAGAGCAAATTTAACAGCCCCACACTGCACATGACAACTACTTAAATTAGTATTGCTATGTATTCCTATAAGCTGATTACGCACTTCACTGCACGGATTACAAATAACTAAGCACAAGTATCCCACGCGAAAAGATTGCCATATGTAGATAGCCGCGAGGAAGAACCAATCATCATCATCATCATCAGCAGCAGCAGCAGCAGCAGCAGCCTGACTACGCCCACTACAGGGCAAAGGCCTCTCCCATGTTCCGTTAATCAACCTGATCCTTGCACTTTCTGCTGCCACGTTATACCTGCAAACTTCTTAATCTCATCTGCCCACCTAATTTTCTCTCTCTCCCTAACGCGTTTGCCTTCCCTTGGAATCCAGTCAGTTACCCTTAATCATAGGCGTGCGCAGGGTTCCCCGTCGGGGGGGGGGGGGGGGAGCGAAGGTTCGTCGCAGCGCCCCCCCTCCCTATTAAGTCAATGTATGGGGCAGAATTTGCGCCTCCCCCCCCCTTCTTAGGCGACTAGGGGGGGGGGGGGGCGGCCGCCCCCTCTGCCCCCCCCTCGTGCGCACGCCTATGCCCTTAATGACCAGCGGTTATCCTGCCTACGCGCTATGAGCCCGACCCATGTACATTTCTTCTTCTTGATTTCAACTATGATATCCTTAAACCCCCGCTTGTTACCTGACCCACTCTGCTCTCTTCCTGTCCCTTAAGGTTACACCTATCATTTTCCTTTCCATTGCTCATTGCATCGTTCTCAATTTAAGAACCAGTCAGTGCGACTCAAACGATTGGCGCAATGTAGAAGACACTTAGTTTTCATTTGTTTCGTTATATCCGATAGTTCGTTATAACCGCGTTCGTTATGTCGAATTTGCGAGGCGCGTGAGTCATTAAGCATGGAGAGGTGGAACGCTTTGAAATAAACGGTTCCGAGGACAACGTTGATGAAACGAATATGGCAGAACTCGACGCCTCTGGTTCTGGTAGTGGAGGCGAAACGAATGGACACACAAAATCCATCTCTTCCATTTTCCCTGTGCTGCCCTCCGCCATTTTGATAGTGCTTCGGCGGAACCGGGGGAACCGGCATTACCAGAACGAAAGCCTCCAAGATGGTGAGACGTTTCGCGACTTCTCCGCTAGGGGAAGAGCGCAGGCGCCGTGGCCGCGCATTTAGGGCACCCTAGCCGTATCATTATGAAAAAGGCAAATTAACGAACAGTTGTTTTTATGTAACCACTACTTTAACAGCGCAAGAAGCACTGTACTGTCGAACCTACGCTGTAATGTTAAGTTCGATCGAATCAACGAAATTCACTCTATTCAACAAATACAGTGTATTAATTCAACGATATTGATTTCACAGTATGGCGTGATTGCGTGATGGTTTCTTTTTTTTTCTTTTTCTTTTTTTTTTACATAGTGTCGACGCCGCCGACGCCCACTTTTCGCGTTTGATGAGGTATTGAAGGCATTTCACCTTAATATACATAAAAACCGCCGCATATTCTGCGGTCAACCGGGTAATTGTCACGTTTACACAATGCCCGCGCGAGTAGTTGACAGGTGATTAACTACGTACACATGCACCATTCCACGTCTCCAGGCATCAAAGGTGTAGGAAGCAATTGCGATGTATTATGCAAGCAAATGAACGGGCTTACTGCGATCCTGCGCGTCGTTTGTGCATGTGAGTGCCGCACCTGCCGAAATATTGACGAGCGATCGATGCGATCGACATTTCCGTCGGATACCATTTGCAGTTGCACGTATACTGTGCACGCGTACAGTTCCACGAAGCGTGCGACGGGGTCGTTATACACTCGGAAGAACTCGTATAGGTCAGTTCGTGTGCACTCAACCGCGATTAGGTGGCATTCTTGATGACCATATGCCGACGTGCTCGTTTCAGCATGGTACGGTGGCGCATAAGTCGGCTCTGCCCAATAGCGGATGACAAAATAGAGGAAACAAACAAAGAAAGCGCAGCTTGCACTATAGTGGTGCAAGCTACACCCAATAGCCGGAGCTAGTGTTCGACTTAGCTTTTTGGAAGTTTGTGCTAGTGATGCCCAGCTTTTGCTAGCGATGCTGAATTTTTGGTTGACGTTCCTTGGCATTATTGCCTGTTAGTTCTCATTATTAAGTTTTTGCTAGTAGTTCTAATTATGTTTATACTTGGCTATCCTTGTCAGGTTTCGGTCGGTTCGCCGCGCTGTGCACGTGATTTTGGCGGGGACATGTCAAGTGACTATAGCTGTTAAGTTATGTAATTTTAGACACGTCACTATAGCTGTTACGTGGTTCTTGGCGGGAGCATGTCACGTGACCAGTTGTTACGCGATTTCAGTCGCGTGATTAGCTGTTACGTGATTGTAGTCGCGTGACTATAGTTGCTACGTGACGCTATACGCAATTTTTTTCGCGTCACCAGTTCTTACCGGGGACGCGGGAGTGGAAGCTTTTTTTACCAGTTGTTGCGTGACGTTGCATGATTTCTAGTCTCGTGACTGGTTGTTACGTGAAGTTGCGTGATTTTACTTCCATGACTTGTTGCGTGATGTTACGTGATTTTTAGTCACGTATCATACTCGCCCATCATAGTTTTGCATTCCACGGCCGGACTTACGTGTTGTGTGAGCGAAGCAGAAGATGAAGAGGAGGAACGAAGCGAGCGCGTGCCGGTTCATTTCTGTTCGTACTACTCGGCGCGACCCGAAAGCTTTAAAAGGCCCCTAAACCACCTCCGATATTTTTTCCAAACATTTCAGGTAAACCCGCGCATCGTGTGCAGAGTGCTGTCACGATCAACGATGCCACACGTGGCAGCGCTACAATGCCGCGGGTGCGCCACTAAATTCCAAGAAACGATCCCTCCTCCTCTCCAGGCCCTTCCGGCCTCCGTAGTGACGTCTGTGACGTCACGAAGTTGAATCCGTGACGCAGAGCGCAAGTTATACTGCGATTGGTCGAACTAGGACCTACGACTTCCGGGTAGTCTGCGAGCAGCTGCCCGCGCTCCTTGTTGTTCTTTGTCGAGTTGTCCGGAGGGGCACTCGGCAAGGAGAGCAAAGCAGCTTAGGGAGAGAAGACTAGCCGACGAGCGGAGGGTAGCGAAGGAAAGCGCGTAAGGAGCGCTCGCTGCGTTTCGACCATCGAACGTGTCTAACTCCGCTATGACGGCACCGTTTCGAAAAATTCTCACGGCTACGTGTTCGTTGTGGACTCGTGCACAACTTCCTCACCACAAATAAATTTCGACCACGGGGTGGTTTATTCAAAACTTTTATTCAAAACAAAAGAAAATTGTTTTTTTTTCTATCGCGGGAGGCGACGATGGTTAGTCGGCCAGGAGCCCCTGCTCCTTGGCCGACTAACCTCTGCCCGCCCCGTGATCCAGACCTGCTCGTCAGGGTCGAGCTTAGCGGTGTGGCCTCCCACTGCTGCGTCGCGGTGATTGGAAAGCCCTGTGGGCTACCGTGTATAGGGTGCGTATACTTTAACAGCTCCGCTATTAGAATATCAGGTATAACCAACTCAGCTCCTGTCGTTCGTGCGTATATGCGATTGCGTATATATGAGACTTCGATACATATATTAGGACCCGAACGATGTTTTTTTTGGGGGGGGGGTGGAGGGGTGGCACCGCCTCCTCTTAATATCTAAAGGCAGTGGCATAAATCCAGAAAAATTACAAGGGGGGGACACCATCATGCCATGGCGGCCATTTTGTTTTCATAGATGTATATGTATTACTTTTAATTATATAAAAATTAAAACTGCACTTCAAAATAAAATAAAAAGCGAGCATCATTCTTAAAAATAACACGATCAAAGTCCAGCATGATCGGGTCTGCACTTCACTGTCAATGGCTTCCGCCTAATAGTCGACTTAAATGAATAACGATAGATGATCGGGGATTCTTTAATTAGAGCATTTGCATTCGTAGGCTCGTGCTCTACAGTGCCTTTTGAAACGAAAAGTAGGTTTCACTTTTGCACATCATATGTCTGCTTTTTGCAAGGGTATCAGAATTCAGAGTTTGTTTTACGGAGAGTGCGCTATACATAACTATCAAGAAAATTAAATGTGACGTTTGAAAGATAAATCTCAAGGGGAGACCCATCAAAGGGGTGTCCCCCCCCCCAGCCTGGACACAAGGGGGGGGTCAGGATGATTTACGCCAATGTCTAAAGGGCACGCCAAGTCAGGCCCATACCTCCACTCAGTAGGGCCATGGTTGTCGTTGTCTAATATGCAGAGAGTTATGGCGACACACGTTTTAGGGGCGAAGCTCCTTAGGGTGTGGGTCTGTCCCTCCTCTGTAGTCGTAGTGGTAGTAGGTTGGTAGGTAGCCACGTGTAGTGGAATGTACCCACTCCATGTGATAAAGATGACGATGACGCAGTATAGTGGAATGTACCCACTACACGTGATAACGATGAAGTATAAGCGCGTTCCAGTATAGTGGAATGTACCCACTACACGTGATAACGATGACGCTGATGGCCATGAAGTATAAGCGCGTTCCAGACCACACATTCTCTTTCTGCCATGGATGAAAACGATCGAGCTTCGCCCACTCATTATCATTCACTTCGTGGATATGGCGTGATTTTTTTTTTACTACAATGGCGGCTGAGAGCCCCGGATGTTGCGTTCCAATAACGGCTAACTTCCCGCCTTTACCCCCCAGAAAAGCAAAAGCCGGGGACCAATGGCAGACCGTTGTAAGAAGTACGTCATCGATTCGTTTTCATTTGTGCACCCGATTGCGAAGCTTTCCGGACTCAAGCGATTGAAGAGGATGAAGGGGGGGGGGGGGGGGGGGGTGCGCGGAAACTTGCTATCTTGTTTCCCCCTAATGAATGGAAAATCCTGCGCAAGCTATGACTGAACGCTAATACGTGCGCTCGCATCAGAAAAATAAAAAAGAAAAAGAAAAGAACGGCACGCAATGTGCTCGTTCTCTCTCTCTCTCTTTTTTTTTTTTTTTGCGAAGAAAGAGTCATATTCATATCGGACGCAGCAGTATTCTACGCAGTGCTGGCAGGAAATCGTTCGGCAACGAAAGGTTCGGAAGAGTGGAGGAGGGACGCAGGCACGTATGGAGTGGCAGCCATAACCTTTCGCACAGCGCATAGTACAGGACCGCTCGATGAGATGAGGCGGCACGCGCGCACGTATTCCTAGACCGGGGCCGCGACCTGGGTCGAAGTCGTACGGCACCGTTCGTGCACTTACCCCTCGCGTCACCTCAGCCCACCCCAACCCGACGGCGCGCTTGTATCGACGTCTCGTCTAGTCACGAGTCAATTGCAAAGGGAAGCTTGTATAGT
The DNA here is from genome assembly GCA_030522465.1 of Rhipicephalus appendiculatus. Classification (NCBI taxonomy): domain Eukaryota; kingdom Metazoa; phylum Arthropoda; class Arachnida; order Ixodida; family Ixodidae; genus Rhipicephalus; species Rhipicephalus appendiculatus. The sequence goes on from JALIZH010013083.1 coordinate 12,073, forward strand.
AACCGCGAGGTATATAGGTCGATGAAACTGCAGCGGTATATACATGGAACACTGTGTTGGCTTTCGTCTCGGGACCATATAGATGCATATCTTGAAGGACGTTTATGCCAGATGCATGTTTTATTCTTTCTTTTTTGCATGTACGAGGCCGGTGGTAACGAGGCCGGTGCTAAGCGATCGGTCTGTTTGCCGCTTATGTAGAGAGACGGCGGTGGACGAGTCAACGTGAGGCGAAGAGAGTGCAAACGCAGTTGACACAAATATCTCATATACTGTGTCCGAGGAAATTATTTATTTGTTCGTTCATAAAAGGATTTGCGATAAGCACTTCCGAGAAATTTAATTTATGCTTCGGAGTCCTTGGGTTTTCAGAATAACAGTCGTCCACGGTTGCCATAGGCGTGCGCAGAGTTCCCCTTAAGAGGGGGGCCGAGGGGGGGCAAAAGGTCATCGCAGCGCCCCCCCCTCCCTATTAAGTCAATGTACGGGGCAGACTTTGCGCTCCCTCTCTTAGGCGACTAGGGGGGCGGTCGCCCCCCTCTGCCCGCCTCGTGCGCACGCCTATGACGGTTGCTACAGGCGGCTTCCAGGAGTTGATTGTACCGCATATGCGTCATTGCAAAACATAAACAAAAAAAAATTGTGGTAGCTTCGCATTAGTGCTGATAAGCCTGAAGGAAGAGCGCAGCTGGGCGTTATTCGTTTTTACTCTTTATTTTTCTTTCTTTCATGAGCGGTCCGGGCGCTCATCGCGGCGCTGCACAGGAGAGAGAATGAGGCGCGCGCGCTCCGTCATTTTCATACAGCGGAACTACCGTGGCGCCCCCAGCGGAGTATGCAGCTGTCACACAACCTGTCGTGCGCGCCGCTCCGTAGAGGATTCCTAGAGGAGAGGACGGGGGGGGGACGTGCATGTGCTGTGGGGGGTGTGGGACACGGGAGCCGCTCCATAGAGTAGAGGATTCCTAGAGGAGAGAGGGGGAGAGGACGCGCATGCGCTGTGGGGATGTGGGACGCCGGAGCCACTCCGTAGAGTAGAGGATTCCCAGAGGAGAGAGGGGGAGAGGACGCGCATGCGCTGTGCGGATGTGGGACGCGGGCGGCGCTCCGTAGAGTGGATGATTCCTAGAGTAGAGAAAGGGGGGTGAGCGTAGGAGAGGAGAGAGAGACGAGGAGGGGACGCGCATGCGCTGTGGTGGTGTGGGGCGCGGGACGCGGGAAGGAAAGACGGACTAAGCCCCCCTCCAAACACATGCAAGCAAGATCAAGGAATGGGGTCAACCTAGGCGACAAACACCACCTGCTAAGCAGCCTCTCTGTGCTCTCGGGCATGACTGATGACTGTAGTAGTGATTGACGGCCTTCATATTACTACAGTATTTTGGTTCGCATAATGGGGGCTTCCCTACTTCATAAAAGTGGACGGACGCGGGATGCGGGACGCGGGAGGGACGGACATAGCCCCGAGCATATAAGATGCTTCGTATCTAAAAATTGCCCTATCGGAAAAATGGGAGCAAGCGAACCATGCTCCCATTTGGCATGGCATGGCGTGCGCGTCCACTCCTGACGTACACGCCACAAGTTGGCGATCTTTCAAAAATCGCCAACTTTCTTTCCTTCTTTCGCATTGCGAAAAGCCGTCCCTCGTAATTTATTCCTTCATCCATGCCGGGAATGGGACATCCATCCACGTGTTTAGCTAAGCAACACTGCATTTACTACAGGCGACAACCACGGCCATGCGTTCATATGCAGGCAACAACGAAATGTGGCAACGTGAAATGACGAGTGACCTCCATAAAAGATCAGATTGCCGTATCAGAAAACGGCTGGTCGCCGACGAGCCCGCGATCGAGAGAGCATGAATTATTGGAAAACGGAGCGTACAAATACGCACGTGACCGGCACGCTTTCGAGGGCCGCATTTCTGTACAGTCGTCGGCGCCGAGTTTTTCTCGTACGACGCCACCACCGAAATCTGTAAGTTATAGAAGCTTCGTTTTGAAAACTAGCAGTTCCGTGTACGAATACAACCGATAATCGAAGCTCCTTAGAAATGAGACGCATACGACTATGCGCCTGATCTCGCTGCTGGCTTTCAGGAAGTAAAGTCCCTAGAATAACTAAAGTAGCGCCATACGTGTCAATGGGCAGGCTCCTCCTCTCCCCTATGCTTGGCAGTGCAAGCGCCATCTTGTCCGTCCTCTGCGCATACCCTCTCCCGTGCGCCGGGAGAGGGTATGCCTGTGAGGGTATGCCTTTCGCCGTGCTTTCGGCAGTTTCCTGGCGGACACCCTAGAGGCGCTGCTGCAGCTTCTGGGAGAGGAGGCAGAGGCGAAGGGGCGCGGTTGGCGCTACTTTAGTTTATCTAGGGACTTTATCAGGAAGGCGGTAGGGTGGGGAGCGTGTGGGGAGTGCGTCTGCTGCGCTCGGTGGCGGGAACGACTGAGCGAATGAGTGTGCGGCGCGCGCAGCGAAGGGAGAGGAAGCCAGGTGGGAGAGGGTGCGAGCGGTGATGCGGCGGGGAACTGCGACGGCGGCGACGGAACGCCGCGCGCGGCGTTTCATTGACTATCCATGTTCTGTGAGCAGCCCTAACTAATCTCAAGTGGGAATTTTACTGTCGTTTTACTATAACGTGAAGTGTTTCTTTTTTTTTTGCGCCACGCGCCTTGTTTATATTGCGCCGCACGCGCGGAGCGTCTGCTGCGCTCGGTGGCGGGAACGCGCGTTCGCCGGTTTGAGGGGAGAGGGCAGAGACGAAGAAAGAGGGAGACAGGTGTGAGAGGGGTGCGAGCGCTAATCGGAGGCGGCGGCAGGGTGCGGGCCTGAGGAGCTTCGCTCCTAAAAAATCACCGATCCTACTACCTAATGCGAAATCTGAACGCAGCTACGTGTTGGGGCAAGGCCAACTGTGTTTGAAGTTCTGGCTTTCCGCAAGGTATCCACTACGTCATAAATCATAATTTCTGTGAAGTAGGACAGCACCTACTACGCCATTATTCGTCTTTCTGCGGATACGCGAGGTACCTGCTACACGTCTGTAAGGTATTCGTGCACTTTGTTGATGCTGCATGTGGCTAATGACGATGAAGAATTATGGCTGACCACTTTGCAGTGGGTGGGAACCATTAAATCACACACTCGACTGTGCAACTTGCATTGTGTGATGACTGGTCATTATTTTGCTCTTCTTCCACGCTATATTAGTTAACTAGCTTCCTTGCCCGACATGACGCCTGTGTAAGGTATTTTTGCAAACGAGTTTCAAGCACCAGCGTGGCTCTGTGGTAGAGTACTCGACTGACTCACATAGGGCCCGGGTTCAAATGCCATTCCTGGGTATATTTTCTCTTATCTTTCTTTTTCAGTATATCGGTTACGCCATCGCGACGGCGACGCCACTTAACGCAGGAACGGGCGCCTAAGTGCTGCGCTCTAAAATTTGAGATCTACAGCATTGCATTCTCTCTCTATAAGGGGCAGAATCGACAACAACATCGACATCGACAAAAAACAACAAATCATCGTGAAAAAGCCGAGGATTGGCAGTGGAACAAAAATCAATAGGCGCCACGTGCGTTAGGAGACAAGAAGATAGTGGTGTGGATTAGAGAACAAACAGGGAACTTGCTGAATTTCTAATAGAGATTACTAGTACAGTAGGCCATGGCATGAATTGTGGGTATAGGTGGAATGCGGTGGCAAGGGAGTTATTGATGGAGTTTTAGCGAAGAACTGCGGAGCATTTATATGGGCCGCGATTAGACTAGGGAATTATCAGGCATATATTATGTTGTAGCCGAAGTCTCTGTGTATGCGACGAAGGCAGACGAGATAAGTCGTTCTTGCGATCGAGCGATAACTTGAGTTTGTATTCACGCAAGGTTGACTCCAGCACATGGCTTCTCCCCACGGTGTGCACCCCAGCCCATCCTGTAACTGATGCCGGTGGCTTGGCACGTTTTAAATGCGAACAGTTGTGATGTGATGTAGTGTCTCACTGAAAAAAGTAATAATTAATAAAAAAAATAAAAATGGGGGGACCCTTAAGCTTCGCCTTTAAGAACGCGATATCCCGTCCCTACCGCGTACTTCAATCACTTAGTGCATACTATGTAATGGGTAGTATGCTTTAAACCAGCAGAAATTATGCGCGGCAAATGTGGGAAATGTTTTCGAACTTGCTATGCACCCACTACGTGGTGTTAACGGAATACGCGCAGTAAGGTGTGTGCCGTTTGTAATGGGTGGCTGGCTTTAAACTATGGAATCGTTATGATAGTCACATATTCTGACGCCCGATGGCAATGTACGCTTGTACCACGCAATATTCCTGGGATATTACATGTTATATTGCGACGCCTATATAAAGGACGCTTGCGTTTGCGAAGCATGGAAGTTATTTTCACTGCATTTCCAAGCAGGGGAAGTTATTTTCACAGTATTTCCAAGCAGAGGCATGGCTGTGGGGTAGAACACCTGCTTGCCACGCAGACGACCCGGGTTCGATCCTCACTCGGACCCGAAAATTTTTATTATTTATTTTATTTGCATCTTTCTCGATTTTTCGGTCACGGACAAGATGATGGTTTTTCGCTCACAACCAACGACGCCGACGCCGGAATTTCTGCTAAACGAGCTCTTTAACGCTATCGCGTTAAAAGGAATGTCTCACTGAAAAGGAATTAAAATGTAGCGACTGCATGGAGAGACCCACCATGGTGGGCTAGTGGTAACTGTACTCGACTGCTGACCCGCAATTCGCGGGATCGAAGTCCGGCAGCGGCGGCCGTATTCGGCGACGGTGGCAAAAGTGTAAGAAGTGTCCGTGTACTTGCTTGCATTTAGGTGCACGTTAAAGAACCCCAGCAGGTGTTCGAAATTTCCGGAGACACCCCCCTACGGCGTCCCTCGATCATAATCATATCGTGGTTTTTGGGCGCGAAACCCCAACAATTATTGATATTATAATGTATGAAAGAGAGATTTTATTCGGTTCTTCAATTGCACATTTTGCAGGTGTTGGTGAAAATTGCGAATTTGGGGGACTTGGGCACCGAGGTTTCAACTCCTCGTGCTCAATAATAAACAACGTTATCATAGTAGTGTGAACCGCATCTGTTCAAAGCGGACAGACCGTACGCATAAAAAATAATATTAATATGTTAAAACATTCGCTGAGATTAATTTCTTAAAAGCACTGCGACGATTTCTGTTTCCCGCTGCACACTTGTTACGTACATAAAGGAGTATTAAACTCTCATCAAAGCTGTCCCCTGTAAAGGCAAGGTGTCATCGCAATAATAATGAGAAAAGTCTGTCCTCTTTCATATGATGAAGAATACTTTATCAACTTTAACAAAAAAATAAAGAAACTTTTACATGCTTTTACCGAATTAATCGTTCAACTGAAATTCATGGGGCGCAGAAACGCTTGAATTCAGCCACATTTTCATTTGTTGCCAATGACTTTGAATATTATTCACAGGGATTATTAGATTTCGGTTGACTCACTCTATTGCAATAGAGTGGGTTGACCCACTCTATTTCGGTACGCAAACTCTATTGCAAACTCATTCGTTATTTTGAGTTCTGCTCTCTTGTATTCTTTAGTGCGCCTGGTTGTTTGCGTCCTCCAAAAATGCTTGAGGAAGCATAACCTAAATGCTCTTTGCTATCGATAGTTTCGATATTCACGCTACTATTTATAAGTCGATCGCCTCTGTGCTAAGCCGCGCACAATTTAACAGCCGCGACATGACCCTGTAGCCCTCCAGCGCGAGGTCCGAGGGTTCGACCTCCTGGCCACAGCGTCGGCATTCCTTCTTTCGAATTCTGACACTTCGTGTGTGGTACTCCGTGTGTGATACAGATGAAAAAAATATGTTTCATTTCCAGCTAGATTATTGAACCGGAAATCTTGCCAGTTGGAAAGATTCCCGGTTCGATCGATAATACAGCTATAGTACTATAATGCAGCTCAAAGTCGCTGAATATCCAGCTGGAACATTGCCGAATTACAGCCGGAAACTGACAAAGTTCCTGCTGGATATTCATCCACTTCGAGCTGAATGATCGAACCGAAACTCTTTCCAGCCGGTAAGATTTCCGGTTCAACAACCCAGCTGGAAATGTAATTTTTGCTTATCTTCTGTGGTATACTGGTATTCTCCGTGGACACTAACTAACCGGTCAGACCGTTTAATGAGATCTATCGCGGTGGTCTAGTGGTTATGGTGCTCGACTACTGACGCCGGAGGTCGCGGGATCGAATCCCGGCCGCATTTCCGATGGAGCCGAAAATGATTAATGCCCGTGTACTTTAATTTATTTACACGTTATAGAACCCCAAGTGGTCGAAATTTCCGGCGTCCCTCACACGCATATCGTTGTTTTGGGAAGTGAGAATCGAGTTATTATTATTATTATTATTATTATTATTATTATTATTATTATTATTATTATTATTATTATTATTATTATTATTATTATTATTATTGTTAATATTAGACCTTTAGCGAGAGCACCCTGCGTATGCCTTTCTGGGCCTATGCGCTAGCACCTGCGAGCTCAGAGGCACCTAAAACAGGGCAGCAATTAATTATTGTAACACGTGGGTCACAACCCTGTAAGGCCTACCGTGAAAGCTGTTCCGCGCTAAGTCATTGGTTTGCGGGCTCAAAACTCGCGATTCAAGCGCGCGAGAGAAATCAGGTGCTAAGTCCGTACACATAGTCGCGTTTTTTATGTGCGCCACTTGCATCAGCTGTAAATGCATTTCACTACAGTGTAACCTCGTTGATACGTTTTTCATGGGAACCAGAAAATAAAGCGTATAATAAAAGAGTTAGTTTTAAAAGGAGGAAAATATATGCACACACCGTCAGCAACTAGCCCACATTTGTTGAGCAACGTTGAAATATAGCATGGTCAATTTGAGCTACACTTTTCAACACCGCTGCGCCCTCAGTGGCTCTGCAACGTGCAGATCGTGGCCTGTTGGAACGCAGTTTGAGCTTGTACACCGAAGAATAAACACAATATTTTTAGATATATCGGTCAAAATCCGCTTTCGCGGTCGTATTATCCAATTTTGGGCAAAATATGGTCGCATTAAACGCATGACAATGCATTATTTCCTAGGTACGTTGGCCAGGAATAAAAAGAAAAACATATTATGCAGAATCGTATCAACGAGATTCCGCTGTCATATGTGCAATGTTCTTGGTTATAGCAATAAAAAAAAATAACGTATACAATTAAGTTCACGTGCTCAATGCAGGGTTTAATCGATTCCAAGCATGGTATATGTAGGCGTCTTATGTATCTGGATATGGTATCATATATGAAGTAGAAAAAAGGACTGGAGGCTGAGAAAACGCTTGCTCCAGCTTGTAACAGTTGCTTTCACTTTGGAAGGACATCTGCGAACCGGTATTTGCAATAATACTGGAGACAAAAGTCGTTTTTTCTTTTCTGTTTTTCGAGCTTGTCGCCTGAAGCTTGCCATATATCATCCGCAAACCTGACGGACCGACATCTTGAAGTCTGTTCTTCATACATAACGACTTGAAGACTCACGCAAACACGTGAGAAAAAACAAACAAACAAACAAACAAAAACTAAAGGAAATAAAGGCAACAATTTCTTCATGCTCCGGCCCCAGCGATTTTTGCTTTGTCTTAAACGCGCAAGGTTGAAGGCGTCGTGGACTAACCGATGCTCGAGGTATCGACTGTCGCCATTCGAAACGTACCATACTCGCGGGTTCTTTCACATCATCTGTGACGACGCAATAAAGATAATAAGTGTGAAATTTTTACGCACTTAATAAGCTTCAGCATCACAGGCGAATTCGGCATTGCAGCCGACGTCCAAGAATATCCGGGATTAGTATTTCATATTAATCCCTTATTTCAGGTTCAAACTGAAATTAACATCATGCATGTTTGCAACCGGTCGCAGTGTGGTAAAATTTTCAGTACCCAAACTGCGTTGTAGCGCAATGTCAAGCTAGCGTTCGCTGTCTTGGCCACCTTAAATTTATGTGCACTAAACGCAAAGCCTCGCTAGGAAGTTAGCGATTGCGGAACAATCTGGCACAAGAAAGCCAGAAAGCACGTGCAAACGTGTTGCTTCAAGCGGAGAAAAAATAAAAAAGGTCGCCGAGGTTCGGTGCACACAATTAATCGCACGAGCGCGCGTACCGCAATCACAAAACCGCCGCGCAGCGCTTTCGCTCACCGGCGGTGGAACGCAGAGCCAGAGCCCGTGTCCAAAACCTGTTGATACCACGGCACAGTACACAACACGGTATGCGCCTCACGCACGGAGAAGCACCGAATGGGCATGCAAGAAAGCAAAGTCGGCACGGAGGGGGGGGATAGGACCAGAGAGATTTTGTTGTTCCATCACCATAACGACCAGAGCTGCGGTGGCACAGCACGTGATGTGCCCAGACATTTTTCTGAGACCTAGGGCGGTGCGAAAGAGTGAGAAATCAATGGAACGACACACCGAGCTTTATTTCTTTATGTATCGTTTATTGCGGCGGCGGCGTTACCATTGTAGTGCGTACAACATACACAAAACGCGAGCTGCGTACGCTGACCTGCAGCGGAAGCAGCTTCAGTCGCCGGCCCCGGGAAAAAACGTTGAACATGACTACTACCACGGGGTCGGGAAAGAGGGAACAAAAAAACAACTACGTAAAAAGGAACAGGAACACACTCTTGGAACGCGCGCACACCCCTCACGAAGCGAAAAAAAGAAACTGGAGCACGGTGACGGGAGGCGTTTGTTTCGTTTGTTCATTTGGGGCAGTCGCTATGGGTCATGTGGCGCCACCCTTCGGGGCAAATAGTAACGACGGATTAAAGCGACGCGTTGCGCCGCTGCGGCATGCACGCAACAGTACGCGTCGTCACTGGAGGGCAGCAGCAGCGGAACGTTCCGTTAATTGATACACACACATCACACACGAGAGTCCACAGGGGCTCAAGTTTAGGACCGCGGCTTACGCTTTGCCTGCTTCGCTTGGCGTCGCCGTCTTACGATCATGTCGTAAAGCCGTTCGAGCCCGTCGTCTAATCCTTCGCCGATGATGGCGCAGGCCGGCTGTACGTGCCACAAGTGACTGGCCGACAGTTCGTGTAGGCCGAGCAATCGCTCGATGACGCGGGGTTCCTTAGCACCGGGCAGGTCCTGCTTGTTAGCCAGCACTAGCAGCGGCACGCCCGGGTTTTCGCGCGCGACGCGTTGTAACTCGAGTCGAGCCTCTTCCATGCGCTCCTCGTCCACGGAGTCGAGGACGAAGACGACCCCGTCGGTGCAGCGGGTGTAGGAACGCCAGAGAGGGCGCAGTTTGTCCTGACCCCCGACGTCCCAGATGAGAAAGCTGGTGCCCTTGGCGCGCCCCGAGGTGCCCTTGATCTTTTCGCAGTTGAAGCCTATAGTGGGCACCGTGTTGAGGTACTGGTCGAACTTGAGCCTGTACAGGGCCGTCGTCTTGCCCGCGGAGTCCAAGCCCAGCATGACGACGTGAAGCGACTGGTTGGGCGGCAGGCTGTCCAGTAGCGAGGCGGCGCCCTTGCCCATGGCCGAGCCCATTGCGGCAGCTGTGCGTCGTTTCAGCGGTCGCCATGGCCTCGGCGGCCCCTCTGCATCGCCGCCGCCCGACGATCGCGTCTCGCGACGGTTTCTTCACCACCAGCGACTGCGGTGCTCCACCCCGATCGCACGGCCGCCATGACAGCAGCACGGCAGGCGTCACCACGGTGGCCAGACGCGAAAACGCGCGCGCGCTTTCAGTTTAAACTGGCACTCTGGTCATGCTCCCGCCAAAGCGACACAAATCTCCGAGTATTGGCCGCAGATCGTAAAGGCCGTGCTTTAGTTTACTGCAAATTTCTGAGAGCCGTCACAACCGAGCTTGAGTCCAAGGCCATCCGAGTCTAAGCATGATTATGTAGAGTTCAAAATCATTGGCAAAAAAAAAATAAATAAATAAACGAGTAAACCTGATGTCGGCGGCGCCTGCACAAAGCATGTTCTCAGGGCGATGCTAATGTTATGTGTGAGGTTTCGCTTTGTGATGTGCTCCTTCCGACATACTTCCGATATACAACTCGTATGCATGTAACAACTACGCATTTAACTTTCATTACATTTCTACTAAATATCACACGGAACGAGCAGACGCTATAGTTTAAGAAAACACTAGTTGTGAAGTGTTAGTTTAACGCAGCCATTTAGTACATAAAAAATGTTGAACGTGCCTCTGAAATTTCCAAATGTTAGCGTCACCTGACGGCTATAATATGTACTTCACTGCGGAACACTTAGTTGCACAAACATTTTTGTATTTCATTTTTCTCGGTCATAGATGGCGCAACAAGTCGCACAAACGAAACACTGTTCACATTTGGTGTAGCAGTAGGTACGCTGGTTGTTCTCTGCATAGGTTCTCTGGGTACACCCGGTTTGACCAATCACGCATAGACGCACACACCTTCGCTGCTTTGGCATGGTGCACGTGGATTTTACTTCTCGTCTGGACTACATCGCCGCGTTTGCGTGCTCGTTCAGAAGAATTGTTTACACTGGACACGTCCAATCTGCGCGATCATTGTGGGTGTTCGTCGTGTGACTGACGACGCATCCGTAGTCATGGCCGAACCAACTAAACTGTGGTCCACCGACCTCGGTCTTCCGGCCGATTGCGTCGAGTTCTGCCCAGTTAGACCGAACCTGTTCGCCGTTGGAATGTACAAGTTGGACGAAGTAAGTCGCACAAGTATCACAGTGCGTTTTTTGCTTCCGGGCGGCGATTTTGTACGCCTTTCTGTGCGGAAGGGATGATCAAACCAGCAACGCTGTCAGTTCACCGGGAACCAAATTCGAAATTTCGCGCGTTGATGCTGGCTCCCTGATTGGCCAGAATCACTGCGCCTAATCTCGCAAGAGAACCGTGCGATCGGACTGCGCGGACCAATCGCGAGTCGGTTTCACACGCCAATAGCAATGCGAATTCGGTCCTTGATTGGTTCACACCTGTACCAGTAGCTTCTACCGCGGCACGCACGATTGCAACACGTAGACGTGACTGCTCAGCTAGACGCGAGGCCACGGGTTCGATTCTCCAGGAAATTTCAGTGTACGCAAAAACGCTGGCGTCTACATAATCCCCTTGCCCCTTGTGCAGGTTCCGGTCGCTAAGCCAGCCAATTTATACCTTATTTTTATATTCATAAATTTGTTGTTACAGTTATGTAATAACTATTGCATTTTACAAACTTCCATTGCTTACTGCAAATAGCATTGACAAGATGTTTTGCGCCATATTTAACTGTTATGTATTAATGTCTGGTAAATGTCCGGTAGCATATATAAAAAAATGCATGACAATAAAGAACATAATGAGCACTTGTGGTATGTGCAAATGTTGAAATCAGTAAGGAAAAATAATTATACAGGGAGTGTTTCTAGAAGACTGTAGGACTGGGCATGTTGGTAGACCATGACAAAGAATTCAAATCAGCGCAACCATCAGGAGGGGTTGCGTTGATTTGAATTCTGAATAGAGTGTTTCTAGTTGCAATGGTTTCGACTAACGAGATATTCTTGGTAACCACTGTCAGGTAGCTTGATGCACATTCAAGAACAACACTGGCAAAACATGCCAGTTCAGGAATTGCTGCATGAAAAGCAGGATCGTTGGCACAACAAGCAGGAAGACTTCTGAAAGCGTTGTATTCGTCAGAGTAGGGTTTTTTTTTTTTTTTTTTTTTTTTTTTTTTTTTTTTACATCCGTGGTTTATCAGAGTGATTCATTGATGGATACGCCGATTGGCAGAAACGTAGAGTCTTTTGCCATCTTGTACTTGCACAATCTTTCTCTTTCTTTTTTTTTCCTGCCAATATGCCTTCTGTGAAGAATGACATGCATATGTACTGTTATATGAGTGCATTAACCTTTTCGCTACCACAAAAAAAAAAAAGGGAAATTGTAACAAATTTACTGAAAAACTTCTTTGCTCAATTTGTAGAGCATCATCATCAGCCTGTCTACGCCCACTGCAGGGCAAAGGCCTCTCCCATGTTTCGCCAATCAACCTGGTCCTGTGCTTTCTGCTGCCACGTTATACCTGCAACCTTCTTAATCTCATCTACCCACCTAATTTTCTGTCTCCCCCTCACGCGTTTGCCATCTCTTGGAATCCAGTCAGTTACCCTTAATGACCAGCGGTTATCCTGTCGACGTGCTACGTGCACGGCCCATATCCATTTCTTCTTCTTGATTTCAACTATGATATCCTTAACCCCCGTTTGTTCCCTGACCCACTCTGCTCTCTTCCTGTCTCTTAAGGTTACACCTATCATTTTCCTTTCCATCGCTCGCTGCGTCGTCCTCAGTTTAAGTTGAACCCTCTTTGTAAGTCTCCAGGTTTCTGCTCCGTAGGTAAGTACCGGTAAGATGCAGCTGTTATATACCTTCCTCTTGAGGGATAGTGGTAGACTACCATTCATGATTTGATAATGCTTGCCGAATGAGCCTCATCCCATCCTTATTCTTCTAGTTATTTCACTCTCATGGTTCGGCTCCGCGGTTACTACCTGTCCTAAGTAGACGTACTCCTTTACAACTTCCAGTGTCTCGCCACCTATCGCAAAGCGCTGTTCTCTGCCAAGATTGTTCCACATTACTTTAGTTTTATGCATATTAATTTTCAGACCTACTCTTCTACTTTCCATATCCAGTTCAGTAATCATAAGCTGTAATTCGTCTCCCGCGTTACTCATCAATGCAATGTCATCAGCGAATCGCAGGTTACTGAGATACTCTCCATTAACTCTTATCCCTAACTCTTCCCAATCTAGGGCCCTGAAAACCTCCTGTAAACACGCGGTGAATAGCATTGGAGAGATCGTGTCTCCCTGTCGTACGCCCTTCTTTATTGGGATTCTGTCGCTTTCTTTATGGAGGACTATCGTGGCTGTGGATCCGCTGTAGATTTCTTCCATTATGTTTATATAGGCTTCGTCGATGCCCTGATTCCGCAGTGCCTGCATGACTGCTGATGTCTCCACCGAATCAAATGCCTTCTCGTAATCTATGAAGGCTATGTATAGGGGTTGGTTGTATTCCGCGCATTTCTCTATCACCTGATTGATAGTATGAATATGGTCTGTTGTTGAGAAGCCTGTACGAAATCCTGCCTGGTCCTTTGGTTGATTGAACTCTAGTGTCGTATTAATTCTATTAGCAATTACTTTTGTAATTAGCTTGTAGACAACGGACAGTAAGCTGATGGGCCTGTAATTTTTCAGGTCCTTGACGTCCCCCTTTCTTATGGATCAAGATGATGTTGGCATTCTTCCAAGAATCTGGTATCCTCCCTGTCGAGAGACACTTCGTATACAGGGTGGCCAGTTTTTCTAACATAATCTCTCCACCGTCTTTCAACAGGTCTGATGTTACCTGATCCTCACCAGCCGCTTTGCCTCTTTGCATTCCCTTTAGGGCTTTCTTTACTTCTCCGGTCAATACTGGTGGGATGTCAGATTCCTCTGGGCTATTATTGCTTCTTACGTTATCATCCCGACTGTCTCGGCTGCTGTACAGATCTCTGTAGAACTCTTCCGCTACCTCAGCTATTCTATCCATATTGGTTGTGACCTTGCCTTCCTTGTCCCTTAATGCATACATCTGATTTTTGCCTATGCACAGTTTTGTCTTCGTAGCTTTGAGGCTTCTTCCGTTCGTTAGAGCATGCTCAATTCTCTCCATATTATACTTTCTTATGTCGGCTACTTTACGCCTATTGATTAACTTGGAAAGCTCCACCAGCTCTATTTTGTCTGTTGCATTTGAGGCTTTCATGGTTTGACGTTTCTTAATGAGGTTTTTCGTCTCTTGGGATAGCTTACCAGTGTCCTGTCTAACGACTGTACCCCCGACTTCCACTGCACACTCCTTAATGATACTAGTCAGATTATCATTCATTGCGTCAACGCTAAGGTCGGTTTCCTCGGTTAAAGCCGCGTACCTATTCTGAAGTGAAACTCTGAATTCCTGTACTTTCCCTCTCAGAGCTAGTTCATTAATCGGCTTCTTGCGTATCAGTTTCTACCGTTCTTTCCTCAAGTCTAGGTGAATTCTAGATCTTACCATTCTGTGGTCACTGCATCGGATCTTGTTAACTACTTCCACATCCTGTACAATGCCCGGGTGTGCACACATTATGAAGTCTATTTCATTTTTAGTTTCGCCATTAGGACTCCTCCACGTCCACTTACGAGTAGCCCGTTTTCTGTAGAAGGTATTCAAGATCCGTAAATTATTGCGTTCTGCGAATTCTACTAGTAACTCCCCTCTGGCGTTTCTAGAGCCGATGCCATATTCCCCAACTGCATGATCTCCAGCCTGCTTCTGTAGAGCCTTTGTTTCTAAATAAAACGGTACCGCTCTTTCATGAAAATTTAATAGTTTTTTTTGTTTCACTAATTGTGTAAAAAAATAACTAGGAAGGTAACTTCAGGCAATAAAATGAAAGATGGCACTAAAACAAAATCCGAGACACAAATGGCACAACATGAACAAAGGTGGCCATCTAGCGTCAAGAAACACAACTACAAGTATAGTTGCCATTTGTTCCATGTGGGACCAATTTTTCGTCGATAACAAGCAGTTGTAATCGCTTATTTTGGTACAAAATATCATGGTGACTATCCTCATCCACGGGTGCGAAAGGGTAATGATAGGTTGTGTAGTCGTACTATACTTTTCATGACCCTTGTGTCCATGCACTGATTTCATTGTGCGAGTACACTGTTGTACTGGTTCCAGCCGACAACTAGCTTGCATCGCTGTGCATTTTGCAGGAAGCGGGTGAGAGGCAGGGTGCCTTGGCCACCTTCCTGTGGCACGGCGGAGCAGACGTGCAACAGTTGCACCACTCCGGCTCTCTGCCGGGAGTGCTTGACCTCAAGTGGAAAGATGACATACTGGCAGGTGCCTTTTCCGATGGTACGGTGCAGCTGTGCCGGCTACGGGAGGAACGGCTAGAGCCAGAGACTTCTTGTCAAGCCGCAAGCTGCCTGGCTCTGGCAGTGGCTTGGGCACCTGGGTGAGTCCTTAGTGTGCTTGTTAACTGCTCACCTTACTGTTCACTAACTCGGTGTCATTCAATGCAGGGGAGACAAGTTGGCTGTAAGCTGCTCCGACGGGTCTGTCTCAATATTGAGCCGTGATTCGGCTTCCTTGGAGTCTGTCGCAGAAATCCAGTGCCACAGCTTTGAGGCCTGGAGTGTCGTCTGGGACGCCGTACAGCCCCACATCTTCTACACCGGTACAAATGTCTTGCCAAACCTCCTTAGAAGTCGTGCATAGAGCGCAACTGAATCGCTGTATGCACGACTCCATGTATTTCAGCCTTGTCGTTGAAAGTTGAGGTTGTGTAGTCTTTTATAGCACCTTTTAGTGAGGCAGTCGTGCAGCTCTTTTATCATTTTTTCGTTACAAGAACTTGTTTGCTTTGCCAAAGCGTAGGCATGAGCACACTCTTTTTTGGCAGTAGCCTAATACGAGGAAGGAAAAACTGCACGCCACTTTCCGCCAGCAGAAAGTGGCGTGTCGAACGTCCTGTCAGACATGGTAGCATATTCCACAGAGTGGTCATCGTGAGCAACATACTTGGAACACCGAAGCAAAGTGGAGCCACACTACCGCAGTTTCAGTTGAGTGAGACTGCTTCTGCCTCATTCCTTGTCTCCATTTCGTGGTCGGGCATCATTTTTGGTATCATCACAGTGTGACCCTAGCTAGCTCAGTGGCATGTACTCTTACATTATATTTTATCTTTTATCTTTCTCATACAGTGGGACCCCTTCATTAATGTGTTCATGTTGTTACGCAGGAGGTGATGACTGCCGTTTTTGCTGCTGGGACGAGCGAAGCCCCGGACAGGCCGTCCGCACACTGCGCAGGTAGCCAAAGTGAGCATTACGTTGCTGCGCTCGCGTTGTTGTGGCAATTCAGGCAGCCAGCTTGTCATGCGTCGTTGGTCACGAAAGTGCAGTTTGTGTTTCATCGACGATTCGTGTCCTACTTGTATAGGTTAGCTTCTGTGGTAAAATTTTCATACATTTATAAACATCGAGTAAAATTTTTAGAACGTCTAGCTCACTGATCAAGAAAAGTCAAGGAGAACTAAAACTTCATGGGAAAGTGGTGCTTCTGTGTAGTGCAAAACGTTGACTCTGAAAGGATTAGCATCGGTGTACGCACGGTACCTGTCATTCCAAATGTCGGCACTAGAGTAACATTAGTACAACTGGCTTACTTGACTTGTCATTGAAATTTGTGCAGGAAAACCTGCGATTCAGTAGCGCTATATGCATGACTTACGATCATTCTGCTAATCCTGTAGACATCTCCCCTTTGAAACATTGCATCTGTGGGAATATTTTTTTTCAAAAACTCCGGAGTGTGTAAAGTGGGGGCACGGCTATAAGGGCATTAGAGGCACAGCGTTTCTTCCCAGACATATCAAAGAAATCTTTGGTGCTGCTGTTCAACCATAACGGGAATCATGGGTAGTATGTAGTATGTAGTACATGGACTTTTTCTGTGATTTGACTTGGCTTCACTGAGAAAGCAAAGCGCAGCTTCTTTTGTGTCATTCCTTGCGATAAGGCTGTGTAAAGGTGGACGTAGTATGCTGGGCGTGGTGCCCCTATGAAGTGGAGACTGGGGACGTGTCGCTCAGTAACTGCCTTAACGACCACTGCATCCATCTAGAGACTGAGGCTGCAAATGGAGGGTGAATGTTCTGAAAAGAAAATGCAACCGTAGAAATAAGGTTCAAAGTAAGACAAAACAATGCCTCACAGCAAACTTGAGGCAAGTGTTAGGCTTAAACAAGAAACCTAAAGGTCATTCCAAGCCCCAAGGACCAAGTTTGGACACATTAGGTAGTGTCGAGTAGCTGGAAAATGGGTAGAAAAGTTTAGCTGGATGGTACAGTGGGTGAGTAAAACGTTACTAAATCACACCCGGCACAAAAGTACCTTGATTACATCCAATACCAATATTAAACATGTATCTGTTACAACGTGATGTCGGCAAAAAACATGTAGACTTACATTGTCGAATCAGTATTCGTTATACTGAGGTTATAACATAACTGCAGTGAAAGTGTTGCAGCGTGCAAAGTGGATGAAGGAGACATGACACTCCCCTTCCATGTTTCGCTAAAACACTTCGAGGAAAGTTGAAACACGTCAGACACTGCTGTATTGACTCTTGGTCCGGTTGCAGGCACAGCATGGGAGTGACAGCCATCGCTCCGCATCCCCACATGGACCACGTGCTGGCGTCGGGCAGGTATGCTCACATTGCCATTGTCCCGTAAAATAAGCTGACGTCCTGTTCCTGCACATCTGATTGGTTCAGAGGTTCGCAACTGCAGTCGCACGACTGAAAAATCTAGCAGTGGGTGACTGAGCCTAAGTAGTCGCTTTGCGACCAAAGTGGCAATTAGCGAATGTGCGCGATCAGTCGCTTTGCGGATAACTTGGTCGCGTGACCGGTACTGGTAGCAGATGTGAACGAACCTTTACGTGCCAAAACCAGGAAATGATTGCGAAGTACACCATAGTGTGGGGCTCCGTATCAATTTTGACCAACTGGAGGTTCTTTAATGAGCACCTAAATTTAAGTACACAGGAGTTATGGAATTTTCGCCTCCACCAAAATGCAGCCGCTGTTACTGGGAGTCGAACCCACAACCCTGAGCCTAGCACTAAAGGCCTGTTGCTTGTTTTGTGCTTGTTGTGTCTGTGGTTGTGCACAGCTTGTTGCTTTAAGTAGTGCTGTTTGAGTTTACCATAAACATTTTGCGTCTAGGAAAATTGTCGTTTATAAGGTATACTTGTGTATGCCACCGAAAAATATTTACTTGAGAAAGCAAAAGAAAAAGGCAGACAACCATTGATTGAATTGAGATTGAATGAAGACAACATTGTTGCTATAAAAGTGAACAGCAGAGATTAGCTGTCATTGTCTGACATAGCCAGCGCTAGAAAGTGCTGGCAGGATAAATATGGCAGTTGAATTTGGTCAGAAATTATACTAATGGTCGCCCTCTTGCAAAAAGAGTGTGGAAGAAGGCTAAGAAGACTGTGTCATCAACAAATTCGTGCTTCCATTTTAAATGATTAGATTTTATAAGTTTTAAAACTGCTGTATGGCAGGTGTTGGGATGTTACGACAATGACAGTAGGCACTGATGATATTGTTGTTAACTCCGGCACATCCTCATGTCGACGCTGAAAGAATACTAATAACCGAACATGGCCACACTGCTTGCAGCTACGACGAGCAAGTGCTGCTGTGGGATACACGCAGCTTCTCCAAGCCCTTGGCCGAGGGACAGGCGGGGGGGAGGTGTCTGGCGGCTTCGCTGGAGAGCGGGCCCGACGCATCGGCAGCAGCTGCTGGCTGTTGCTGCGATGCACGGAGGAGCATGCGTGCTCGCCCACAGCTCTGCGGGTAACACTTTCTCTCTTTACAGTTTGAACCGTTCTCTTGAGATTACGACTGGGTCTGTGAGAGTGAATGAACTGGGTGGACCTTGTATGGTAGTAAATGTTACGACTTGGACATTGCTGATGTTCAATAGATAAGCAGTACATAATAATATCTGGGGATTTAGTCTCATAACCACAATATTATTATGAGAGAGCTGTGGTGGACGGCTCCGGAAATTTTGACCACCTGGTGTTCTTTAACGTGCACTGACACCGCACAGCAGATGAACAGTGCAGTGACAGCACTCCGCAAGTGTTGGCATGTGCGAATATTCTAGCATTTTGAATATGCGAAATGAACTAATAGGCACACACTAGACCGCATGTAACCCCCCCTGTAAAGGCGGTTTCACTGCAGCTCATTAGTGTTATGCCGTGAAAACACCGATCTAAGAAAAAATTCGCACTGCCGCGAAGTCCCCACTTCAAGGTTAAACAAGCATATTAACCCTCACATCGATTCTTCCCTTTTTTAAGTTTAAAGGCTTGTTATGCCAGCTCATGTGCTCCAACTATAGTAAATTTGAAAACGCAACATACTTTACAGGTTATCACTTGCATTCCTACTGAAAGTGAAATCCTGCTTCTATTCAGTTGCTTCCACTTCCTTTAAACAAAAAGAAGAATGACATTTGCACATGCTTTGTTTCAATTCTTCGAATATTCGAAGTGCTCGAATATTCGCACAAGCTAAGTATTTACTGAATTGGATTAGTACTGCTAAACAACGAATAAACGGTTAAGGCATGTAAACAAATATAGAAGCATAAACAGCAGACACCGGTGTCATCTTTAATGTTTGTCAATTCGCCATTCTAGTGGTAATTAACTTATGTTGACAACTGGTGATGCTTCAGCCTTGTGCCTTGAAACATTTCATCGTCCATTTATGTAGATGGCTTCCAATCTTTTATGTTAGTATATGTCATGAGCCAGTGAATGTGTCCTCTCTACTGGTTTTTGAGTGCACTTTACAAGTTTCAGTCACGACTTTCCAACACCATGCAGATGCCCTGGAGCGTGTCTGCACCTACACCGGTCACCAGTCCATGGCGTACGGCATCGACTGGGCGGGCGAGGACACCCTGGCTTCATGTTCCTTCTACGACAAGCACCTAGCGCTGTGGCGGCACGACATAATGCGAGAGTGATAGCCGTGCCACAGATTAGGTAGCTTTGCAATGATACCAAACGGGCCACCCACTTATTGCAACATGTCCAAGTACATGATCGTGACTGTGTCCTCATATAAATCTTTTTTATTTTTCCTTATACACTTTTTGAGATGGTAGTGACTTGCTACAGTCCTTAACAGTAGCAGCATGCACTTCAAGTGCAATCGCTTCCGGGGACTGCCCAGACAAATGCCTATACAACGAAGTGACCTGTGTAACAAAGAATTACTTGTGTTCAAGCAACACTGCTGATACAGTTCGATGTAGCATAAGCGCACATGCTACATGACATTGGTGAAAACAACGAAATCTGTAGTCCGACTCATTGGTGCAACCGGCACAACTGGTGGCTGCCAACGCACTCCGGAGAGCCCGATGTCTCGCTCCATCTGTGCGCTTGTTGCAATGACTACGGATTGCGCAGAGAAGCGGCTGCAAAGAAAATGGGTGCCCATGTTGCTTCACTGTAGTTTCACGGGCATTTGCAGCCAACTGCTTTTAACTATTTCCTTGCCGTCCCAATAGAGCATTGACCATTACGGACTTATGGTTTTAAATGCCCCGCCAAAAATAGAACTCCGTGTTTAGGGACACCTAGCACCATCTGGTCAGTGATTAGAGAACTGCTGTGCACATTTCTCTTTTTTTGTTTCAGTCTATTGGTGCAAGAGCTCCCGCAAAAAAAAAAAAAAAGACTGCATAGGAAGGTAGCGTCGAGTTTCGTGACATGGCTCTGAAGGCGCGTCGCGCACTGCTGAAGAGGAAACTTCCAAAAAGTGATCCCGCTGCCTCTGCTGCTCATGTTCTGGACTCGACTCGAGCAGTAGTGAAGAGTCCGTAGACGAAGTTGGATCATCAGATTTCGACTCATCAGATGTCAGTGTTGTTGTTTTACGGTGTGTGTTTTGTAAGAGACGACACCTGTTTACATTTTCTTATTAGGGTGTCAACTACATACGGAGGCAATATTCTGCCAAATGCACCAACCCGAGTGAAGTTTTCACCGAAACGAACACCTGGTGTGCACCTGGACCTGACGCGCCGGAGTGAGACGTGGAGTTTTATCCACGCACTAGGACACGTTTATGATGTTTTTTACTGCCGAGATGATCTCAATTTTCTGTGCATACACTAACAAGTATGCTTGGATGAAGATTTGCAAGAAACCCAGCTATGCAGAACCAGACAGCTCTTGGCTTGAGGTCATGGCCCTTGAGATGTTGCGTTTCACTGCACTCCTCATTTACATGGGTGTTGTACAAGTGCCATGGCTTCAGGGGATGGGACAGCGCAAAATATAGACAACTGAAGAAGAGAAGACACGCTTGTGACGTAAGCGCCGTGTCGTCTCTTCTTCAGTCCTTGTCTATATTTTGCGCTGTTTTTACATCCCAAGCATGAACCACCAACTAGCCCAACTTTCAGCTTCTAGTTCAGATATGCTGGAACACTGGGGCAATATACGGCGATCTCCTTCCAGCGAAAATCATGAGTAGGAAGCATTTCTTTTCTCTACTCGCTTTCTTTTTGACCAACTTTCTTTGAGAGATGCTCATCAAGGAAATTTTGGAACTGGGATTATCATCAACCTGTCAGAGTTTCTTGTCTGCCATCCCGACTGGAATTCGACACAAGCCTGAAAAGGTTGACAGCCGAAGGAACTGCAAATTTTGCTACAAGAACACCAAAAAAGAAGTGAAAACAAATGTTTTTTTGCAACACCTATGAAGCGCATCTTTGCTTTACTACCACGCACATCTGCTTCTCCGAGTGGCATATGCGTCATGGGTGTTAAGATTGGAGTGCACTAAAAATAGAATTTTTACCTAGACTGCTCAAATTGGAGCTACTGTACCTGGGAATACGGAACCATTTGTATATTTCAGTTTTGTTTTAATGTAAATATTGTAAAGTGTAACAGCAATTTTGTATCTTTGTACATTTTCCTCCTATTTCCTCAAACTTCAGAAATAAAATATAAAAAATGTGAGACTGTTTGCTTAAAATTTTACTAAACTGGAAAGGACACGTCAATAAGCTGCATATTGACACACTATAACCTCATTATAATGAAGTCACATCCAACATGAAAATAACTTCGTTATATCCGAAAATTTGTTAGAAACATATATTGTAACACTATATCTATGACAAGACTATTCTTCATTTATTTCATTATAACCGATAATTCATTATATCCGTGTTCATTATATCGAGGTTTGAGTGTATATGACAATTCATTGTACACTGAACAGTTTTCGATTAAAAAGTATTATGCAAACACATATCGAAAAGCACAGTTTTCTGCGGTAAGGAAAGAGTTAAACAGCGCACAGGTCAGGAATTGTCTTGCGCATCCTTCACAAAGAGAAACTGGCAGCGAGCTATAGACTGCATTTCAGAGGGCACGGCGGGTGCAACATAGCACGACTGGAAGCAACCAACGCTGCCCGCACTCCGAGGACGTTGGACCTATAAGCAGGTCATTTATGGTGTGCAATCTTTATGATGCAAGTACACCTGTATAATGAAGCATTTTGAAAGTCCAAAGCACTCTGTTATTAAGACATTTGACTGTGAAATTTTACTCGACCCAGCAGCGGACACTACGGAAGCAAGCATAATCACTGCATTGGAAATGTCGTTGGCTGCACAAAATGACAAGCTCACAGTAGATTTGCGCGTAATCTCACAGCACGGTGATTTAGGAAGTAATTACTTCCAGATCACCATATTGGAAGGGATTATTTGAGGATGCTGTCTGGCTCCAACTTGCCAATGCCACACCCTCTGTGAAATGTGTTGTAGACAATAATACGTATGTAACAGGAGTCTAGACAGCTTCTCTACAAAAAATGTGCCTTGTGCCTTGCATTGAAATGCACGCCTTATTTATTACCAGTGAATTGTGAAACAGGCAACCAAGCAAGCAGGTGTGCTAATGCCTACAGACCACTAAAGTTTACAGTTCGTGCAAATCTTTCACAACAAAATGAAAAGATTTAAATAAAGCTGTTATCTAATTTAAATGAAGCTGCATATCTGGTGTGAAGACGGCTGCCCACTAGCAGTGTGGTTGACCTGGCCATTTGGTGGCTCATTTTAGTAAGCAAACAGCGCAAAAGCTGACAAGGATGTTGACCAGACAAAAAATATGTGCTCATCGTCATTTGTCTCTCATCACATTGTTCATCACGTCATTCAACGTCCTTCTGTGCCCTTGCACCATTCATCTCCTGGGGCCAGGCACAACAACAGAGGCATGGAGTTGTACTTTTTGGAGGGAATTTTCTAATTCAGTTTGTAGTGTGCACGTATCTCACAGGAGTACGGCCACTAGCGTGGGTTCGGACTTAGTGAGCCACAGGGCCGTGTCTGCCGTCGCCTCGCGTGAACTAGTGCGCCGCAGCACAAGTGTGTTCGGGCAGCAAAGGCGCCGAGCGCAGCGCGGCAAGTACACAGTATACTGCTCTCGGGATCCGCAACACTTTATTGCCTGCGGCAACACCACAAACGCAGTATAACGCCCGCTCCCAAAAGGCGGCGGGAAAAGCAACGGGCTTAACCACGCCACGGGCGAAAATACAACACAAAGGGTGCCGCTAGCACGTCTCCGCGGGCAAAAGGGCTCATGGCGACACGTCGCTGAGGGAAACGTTCCCTCGCGACTACGCTGCGTACTCGCACGATCAGTGACCAAAGGGCCCGATCGCTCGAGTGAGGGCAAACTCCGCTTGCGTTGGCTTCGATAGGTACGGCTCGGCGTAGTAAGACCACGCGAACACACTGCACCGCTCTTCGGCCTAGCGTTCGGAAAGGGCAACGGAAGGTAAGCGTTTGCCGCGGGCGCAAGGCACCGTTGGCGAACTCCATCCGAGCGAGCCCCAAGAACAAAGGAGCCGACGGATGGGAAGCAAAAGACGTGCTTACCCCACGCTGTCCAGAGAGATTCTCACTACCGCCGCGCGCGAACGTCTCGTGAGACGCGACACTCGAGCGCGGCGCCACAGTCGAGATCCGGTGCCCGGTGAGAGGTTAGCGTTACTCCCGCTCTCCCAGCACTGACGGACTGCGGAGGAGGGGAGAGTCATGTTTGTACATGGGGACGGCAGAAATAGGTTAAAAAGCCCGCGCAAAGGCGATGGGCTAGCCTCAATCCCCACAAGTTAAAACCTGGATATAACAAAATTGACAAATCTTCCCCAAAATTCATTACAAACAGGTTTTCGTTATATGCAGTTTCCGGCACAAAAATTTTAAAAAGAAAGTGCACAAATTAAACGAAAGGGGAACTCTGAAGGCAGAGCTCACCCAAAACATTTATTTAGTGTAAAAAAACTGCGTTATTTTGCTCTATTGCTTGTTCCATGAGGGATGGCACTACTGGGCGTTCGTAGGGACATAAACACAACGTTGCTCCGTCATCGTCTAGCCAGTGGCCTCCGGAGATTGGCTCCGGTAATGTACTGTCGTGTAGCCAGAGCTAATTGCGGAGGCCATGGTCTAGGCGAACCCTGCGGTGTGGCGCAAGACGGCAAAACGCATGATGAGTTGACTTCCGAAGATCCGTTGTTGTCTCACACAGTTTCCATCAGCGCCTAATCTGACATCGCTTTGGTAGTGACAATGCAGTTTTCCGGAAAAAAAAAAAAAAAAGAAGAAGAAAAGAAATAAACAACACAAAGCTTCACGTCAGGGGCTGCTTCACGCATGCACGCACTCTGTCGAGAATGAAGAGCGAATGACATGGATACCACGGAATAAATATTTGGAATGCATACGTGGTGCGAACTAGAAGCGTAATGCCACAAACACGGAGCGCACATTTTTTTTTTCTTTTTAGTGGCATTACCCGGTGTGACATTACGAAGTGCAGCTCAGACTTCTGCAACAACCGAAGAGTGGTGCTGCCAACACAAACGCCTTTTTTTTAGCAGGCGTGGATGGCACCTGTGAGCAGTTGGATGAGGTTTGATGGGCATGTGCCCGCGCATGCGCCTGTGGTGGCAAGAAAGTTGGCTCGAGGGGCGCAGGCCCGCCTGCCTGCTTCGTGCACACACACACGCGCAAACAAGTACTCGCTGACGCATTGCAGTCGCCGGGGCTTCGCGCGCCATGCACAACTCTGTCATCGGCGGAGCATCCGCAGAAGATGCATGCAGGCTCCTGCTTGAACCAAAATGACAAAATTCGGGGTGAAAATTCCTAGATTGTCGGCGGCGAAAATTTGTTATACCAAGGGCGTCTCCTGCTGCCACTTTGTTACATAAAGGTTGCAAATACATGTGCCTTCTATGGAGGAATGGCGGAATAGAAAAACTTCATAATATCGAGGAATTTGTTGTATGGAGGTTTCGTTGTGAGCAGGTTTAACTGTAGCGAAATGCTCAAGCTGGATGGAACAATTGTGAAAAGTAAGCTCGAGACACAGAATAAAATACAAAGTGTTTCCTTCATCTCTAGACGCCGCAGAATACAACAGTCTGAGCAGGGTCAACTAGGGGGTAAAGAATGAGGCTTACGCTACTAAGTCGTTCGACATATGCGCACAAAACAGTTTGCAACTGGACGTTCGGACAATTGAAAACGTTGTAAATGCAAAAGAACTGGTTCTGGTCATCTGTAGCAATGCAACAGAGGTGATAAAATAAACTGGGGTCATCATATCCTCAAGGTGCACGTATGACGTCACGTTCGTTGAAGGAGAGAAGTGTTGTGCAAAAGTAACGCGTTCGTTTTAAACGAAAACGTGGCAATACTGGCCCTGATAGTGAAATTGAGAAAACAAATTATGTGCAGGCTACATGAAAGCAAGCTATCCCTTTACTAAATGACAAAAAGTAGCTGAGGATAATTAAATTTGCCTGGTGCCTCAAAACTGCACCCATGGCTCTCCCACAGCCGAGCCATTTGCACCTGTGCTCATTGCCATCCTTTTCTTTCTTTAGAGACACCCTGACAGCATGTTGTCATCCCAGATGCATTTCGATAAAATAAACACTCGACAATTTTGAACAGAGAATTATTAAACCAAATTGGGGTCACTATTTTGATTGTACTTAAAGGGGAGCTGACAACTGGCCAGAACGTGTGATTAGAGCCTGGTAGAAATAAAAAGCCCATGAATTATAGTAACAGGATTCAAGCATTATTTTCGTAATCTGAGTAGGGTTTGTATTTTTACATCACATTTAAGAGCCACAAGAAACCGGTATGTCACGCTGCCTAGCGGAAGAGCCTTGAAGCTTGATTACGGAGTCGTTCACTTACTCACGGTACGTGTTCACTTACTCACTGTTCACTGTACGTAGTCAGTTACTTTCATGCACACCACATTTAGTGCTCAATATTAGAGTATGTATATTACTATTCATTCCCGCTCTATCCTGTGCTACTTATGAGGTAAATAAGTTTCACACAGAGAAGCGGCACTGCCTTCACAGCAACTAATGGAACATGTCGAGCTGCGGCACATGAATGAAAAGTGCACGCATGCACAGCAAATCACTGTGCACCAAACACAAACTGCGCTCGAGCTCACCTCCCACTGTCTGCAGCATGTGTTGCGAGTATACCACCCCATATTCCGCAGATCAGAAATTTTGATTATAAATGTTGCATGGCGTTTTCTCTGTGTTACAATTGCATGATTATAAGCACTCTGACCAGTAAGCTTTCCGTTGCGCTAAAGGAAAACAGGTACCACAAAAATTGTTTGTCAGTCTCTTTTAAAAAAAATTCAACTTATTCACACACTTAGTGGGAATGGATCCCAAGAATGTTTTGCTTGCAAGGTTGGAGTGTGGGATGTGCCAGTGCCTTGCACAAAACTTCATGAGGCTTCTCCTTCCAAAGCCCATGGCACTCGAAGGGGTCACAGTGGCGGTAGAAACATTTAGTTAACTCAACAGTCTCAGCAATCACACAACAAACTCAACAGTGCCAAACTTCTTCAGGTAGGCATCTTCCTTGGCAGCTTGAAGGACCTGCAAGCAAAAGGCACGACAGCATGAACACTTAAGGCCATAGCTTTGCAACCGCATCATGTAGGCACATCACGAAATCACTGCTTCGTCACCACCCTATTTGTCATCATCACGTTTACGTCTACTTCAGGACAGAGGCCTCACCCGAAATGTAGCCAGCCGACAAGCCACACCTGCGAATTTCACCATTGCATCGTATGACCTAATTTATTGCAGCCTTAAGACGGCATTTTTCTTTAGGCATTCATTCTGTAACTGTTAAAGGTGAGCCCATGAGAAAATGGAAAAAAAGAAAATCTTGCCAATCCAAAAACATCACAATTGACATTGGGAATAGCTAGAACAGGAGCAACGGAATGTGCTTCTGTAAATTTTACATTTAATGCCAACAAAATGCAATGATGTACGCAGCCATTTAAAAGTTTTAGTGCTGTGTACATTTGTGTGTGAAGAATGCAGCATTTCACATATAGCGCATGAGCAGAAGTTCTGGGCCCATGCTCTAGGCGAAATATGGCATTCTTGCGTATGGAACGCCATTATAGACACAATGTACACTGTACTAAAACTCACTATATTAGATGCATGTCTAATCATGTATCGGTGTTTGCATACTCTGAACTTAAATTGACAGGTGCACACATCCAGTTCAAAAGCACCGCAAGCGCACACAAATCTGGTGAATGAGTGTTGGCAGCGCCTTCGGGCCGAGAGGCCTAACACTTGTATCAAGAGCGCAGGAACACTTACGGGATTCGTGACGTAGAAGTTGCAGGTGTAGCACCAGACCGACAGGTCCGAGTAACTCAGCACCAAGGGGTGCTGCGTTTCTTCGTGGTGCGTCACCATGTGGCCGTTCACATAGCGGCTACAGTACACCTGCACAAAAGAGACCAATCTACATGCACACGTCTGTTCAAGCATTTCTTTTTTCGTGCCAAATATTCTTAACTCTTCAATAATGTGAACTGGTAAAGAGTTTGCCGATCGCGTCTATTTGAAAAAAAAGTAGCGCTTCAATACATGTAATGCCGTCAAAGGAGGTCCTGAACCAATTTCCCAAGTAATCGTAGAACGACCTTAGTATCAGAGTTTATTTTCTCACAAATCTATTGCCACATAAATTTTTTAAATTCAATAAAAACGATCCGACTTAGAGGGATTTGTTGCACACTTGAAGCGCTTTCTCTCTTGTCTCAACGAGGGCGTTGAAAGCTGCACAGGGAGGGATGGCATGAGGGAAAAAAAGTCACGTCAGCACATGTGATTACCTTGAGCGTGCATGATGAAATGGGATCGCTTTCTCACTTGCAATTCCTGTGCGCGCTATTGTGCCTACTATGTAATCTTAGTAGACTATTGAGCGCGTCGCTGGCACGTAGCAGCACCCCACAGCAAGAAGCACATCTGATCCAAACACTGCTCTTGATTTATGTTGGCTATTGCCAAACAGCATGCTATCGGTTGTTCAAGGGACAATAAAGAGAAACAACGAATCGGTTTACATTGATAAATTGTACTCCGAGAACTATAATGTTGTTGACTTCACCATCATACGTTTATTATTAGACAAGAAAATCAAGTTCAAAGTTTCATTTTTAAATTTCGCGCCAAAATCTCTGCGCGTGAAGGTCGCGGATTACAAAGTGTGCTTGTCGTATTTTGGTGACGTTGGCTCAACAAAATTTCCTCAAACTTGGTATGTTATGTCTATGGCCCCCCTCAGAGGACAATGTACTTCATTTTAACCGATTAGGAACTACGTAGGCCCTAGTAGACGCCGTCAAAAGATGCGACATCAAGGCGAATGGTGCGGAAATTTCAAGGTGGCGTCGCCACCCACATTTTCGTGTGGCGCGTTTTCTCGCTTACCAAGCGCCTTCTCGCGGCAAGCATGGTGATTTTGGTACCGTGAAAGACCAATTGACTAATTAGAGAAAAATCGTTTTGCTCTTTAAGCGAAAGATACTTTCCAATGGGCGTCAATCAGACTCACTTTGAAGCAATGGAGGCAGGTCCAGACCTCTCGTCGCACCCCGCACGTCAGGCAGGGGCTGCGGGGGTCGCTGAGGCCCGCCTCTGGCAGAGGTGGAAGGGCTTCCAGGTGCGGGCACCACGTCTCCGGCTGGATGCAGAAGGGCGCCCCCTGCGCACGCCACACACACAGGTAGGTGTACTAGGAGTAAAACCTTGACGTAACATACACTCAAACTTCGATATAACGAAATATCGGTTATAATGAAGTAAATGAAGAGTAGTCTTCCAATAGATATAGTGTTAGGAATAAACATTTATAACGAATTTTCGGATATAACGAACATATTTTCGTGTAAGATACAACTTTGTTATGATGAGGTTTGAGTGTACATTCACAGACGCTAGCAGCATTCCTTTTACAGCAAAGTCTCATTACAAGAAATATTAATAATATCTGGGGTTTTATGTCCAAAAACCACAATATGATTATGGAGACTCGGTATTGGGGTCTCCAAAAATTTTGACCATCTGGTGTTTGTGCACTGGCAACGCACAACACACGAGCCTCTAGCATTTCGCTTCCATTTAAATGCAATCGCTGCAGCCGAGATAGAACCTGCGGCCTTTGGGTCAGCAGCCGAGCACCATAACCACTGCTCCACCGCGACGGATTTGTTACAAGAAACAAAGTTAGGAGAGACACTCACGTTTCAAAAATCATTTGGAAATGGTTTGGTTGGTTTTCCTACGTTCATCGGGTTAACAACACTGCATAAAAGAGACACGCTTACAAGAGACACTCTATTACTAAGGGGAGCTTGTTGGCGTCCCTGGAGTGAATTCTTCACTATTCAGAAGGGACAGCACCCAGATATGCTCATGCCGCACGGCCGTCGTCGCACTACCAAGAGGTATGTGCTGCAATTTTCGTTCCCTTGAATCGATTCTGCTCTATTCTGCAGTCTGACGTAACTCCTCACATGGTTGCAGCTGCAAACTGCACTGAACTTTCCCTCATCATGCTTTTATAGTCTCTGTCGCGTTACCACACTGACCCCGCGACAGAGTACCACTTTGTTGGACTTCCACCACAGCATCCTCACCGTTTCCAAAGATTTTGGTCAGAATAGACCTTGGTTACAAGAGACCCCCTGAAGGGGCCCTGCAACTCTTTGCCAAGTAATTGTCCAATGGCTTCATTAAAAGAGCTAATTGCCTCACGAATCGACTGTCGAAAAAATTTTAGAATCCGTCAAGAATGAGCGGAGATACAGAGATTTGCTGCATGCTTTCAGTGCACACTCTCTCCCCTTTCATACCGGCGAGCGCGCTGAAAGTTACACGGGGAGGAGGACGACAAAGGGGCAAAAAGGTGCGCCCCTTTGTCAGTGCACA
The DNA here is from genome assembly GCA_030522465.1 of Rhipicephalus appendiculatus. NCBI lineage: Eukaryota > Metazoa > Arthropoda > Arachnida > Ixodida > Ixodidae > Rhipicephalus > Rhipicephalus appendiculatus. Next base: position 42,203 of record JALIZH010013083.1, read on the forward strand.
TCCCGGCCTTAGGCACTTCTCATTTTTTTCTTCGAACGCGCGGCTTGCTTTAAGTGTGACCACAAGCTCGAGTGCGGGCACGTGGCGGCTACGGTAACTATGTAGCTCAAGATGCTCAAATCAGCCAACGACCATGGACTTTGGGTGTATGGCGCAGTAATTTGGGTGTATGGCATCATTTGTAGAGAGAAGAGGGGGGCAATTTCTAGCTGACTGAGAATGAATTGTAAATTCCAGGCCGCGTGCTGCGCTATAATGTTTGACTCGCATGTTTTCTCACGAGCCTCGACCACGGAGGAAGAAATGCGTAAGAGGTGAAACTCCCGTAAAAACGGGCGTGGATGGGCGTCCAGATAACGTCACAAAAATACAAAAAAAATAACATGCGCCGACAGAGGCACTTAAAATGGCGGCCCCTTGCGGTGCGAAGCTGCATCCGCAAAAAATAAAGATTAGAAAGCGATACCAGCCGGGCGCGACTGGGCAAGCATGCAAACGAATGCAGCCGAATGCACTCCGCGCCCAAGCTCCATGTATGCGGAGGAGCGGGAGCAACGTGGTTGACCGGTTCCCTCGGAAACCAAAACGGCGGCAATTCCGTTTCCTGACGCCAGACGCTGCCAGCATGAAGTGGCTCTCCGGCAACGTTGCGTTATCTGGTCGTCTCAAGCAGCGGAGTTGCACCTCCTAAATGATTCTCGCTCTGTGGCCTCGACCCAATCAGCAGCGTTTTCTGACCATGCTGAAAAAGTGTTGCAGGGCCCCTTTATTAAGTGCCCCTTTCCACAAGGTTTTACTGCATAATCTGCTGTAATGCATGCCACTGAGACAATGCCTTTGAGAGGTTGATTCGGCCCGAACTTCTTCCGACTGGCAGGGAACGTTTGCCAATCACGATCACACATTCTCACCTCTTCTTCGTCCTCAAGGCTCAGGGCAGCCAGGTCCAATGAGAGCGCGCCGTCAGGTACAAGGCTGGAGGAAACGCAAAAGCACGCACGCAAAGAGAGGCGTTACTCCGGATGCCAGTGGCTTCGAGAATTGTGCGATGTGTCTGCTGTCATCACGAGAGAGAACTGTGAGATCACTATTGCTTAGTCTGAAAACGTACAAACGCGCAAAGAACAAACTGAATGTAATAGAAAGAAAGAAGCGAAGCTACAAAAAGGAGCACAAACTCGGCCAGAACTTCAGAAAGGCGGGGGGGGGGGGGGAGAAGGACTGGCTGACAACCATGAGAATGGGGGAAAGCGATGAAGAAACCTATCTACTTTAAAGGGACACTAAAGTGAAACTATAAATCAGGTTTGACTGATAAATGCTACCGTAAAATACCGAGCAAATGCCCCCCACCCGAAGCAAGCACCCCCCCCCTCCCTTTTACGCGAAACTTCAAATATGCGCCTATGATCCGAGCAACTACTTCATTTAAAAAAGATCATGCTGGTCGACCTTGTAATGGTGGACTCAAAGCCAAAGTAATTGCAGCTTAGACAGCTCCCTGCTGACTGCTTCGCATGAAACAGATTCCCCACAATGCGTGGGAGCTGCCGAATTTTTTTCTCTTTAGTGTCCCTTTAAAACAGGAACAGGGGGAACACAAAGTAAGAACAGATGGAGTGGGAACATGGACAGTAGAAAAGAAATGGCAGACCCACTGTCTGCGCCTCCTATGTTTAAGATTTCGGTGCCCCCCAGCACTGTGAGGACCGGCTGGCCGGCGTGCTTCGCGAGAAAGACTGCAAAGGCGGTTCACTCACCCATTGGATGCCAGCCACTCCTCTGATGGCAGGTCATAACCTGTGACATAACGCACAATGACAAGATAAGGACTAACAACACCACAACAGGCCGGCACCAATGACTGTACTGTACATGCAGGCAAACAAGCCTAGTCCTGCTGCGCCAGTCTGGCAGATGGTGACTAAAGCCTAATTCTCATCAAAGGGCACACATACAGCTAAACATAATTGTTTCTTTTTTTGTAACCTTTCTCGATTACAGGCATCAAACATGTTCACCTGGGGTGCAATCTTGTATGTGTTTCCGTAATTAAACGATAAGCACATAATTGGTCAAGCATGGCATAAACCTCGCGAACAGGGGACACATGCGTGACCCTCGAGCAATCAAATGCAGCAGGAACGAACGTTTTATTATAAAATGTGTACAAGATCGTACTCCAGATGTCAATATTAGCCCTAAATATACACACACACACAAAAAGGCAGTTTTAAAATCATGCTCAGGTCTGCACTCTTGCATTTCATGTATGGCAAATCAGTCCTGGCTAGTGTGGTGTTGCGACGAAGGGCCGCTAGCCCAATAGAAACAAACTCAGATACGTGAATGGCGCCATGGGCTACCAATGACAGACTGTCATTATTGCGCAGTGCACTTATATACAAGACATCATAATTAAATATCATGGCACCATCTCCAATGGCGTCACACAACCAATATCAATATACAACAGCCTGTGTGATCAAACAAATCACACAAAGCTATCAGCAAATGGCCTCTTGGAAATATCCCTTCGATGCGGTAGCATGGGGGATAAATGTGATGCTTTGGAAGCACTTGACCCATCTAACCGTCTTATCTCAGTCCATGTATTTTCTTTGCACCCTAGCACTTTAGCCAGCAAACGAGCTGAGGGCCCTGACTCACCAGAGAAGCGAAGGCAGGGCCAGAAGCTCCGGTGGGCGCCCAGGGTCCGTCTAATGGACTGCACAGCACTGGAAAACAAAATTGCACATGTACATCAGTGTACATCTTCATTTTCCTGCTATGATATATCATAATTGTTTGGGTTTCACGTCCCAAAACCACAATATGATTATGAGGGACACCGTAGTGCGGGGCTCCGAAAATTTGTAACCACATGGTGTTCTTTAAAGGGACACTAAAGGTGAAGCAATGACTTGGTTTATATTGATAAACTGTACTCTGGAAAACTCTAATGTCCACAAGTTTCACTATCATAAGTTCATTATTAGCGGAGAAAATCAAGGCTGAAATTTCATTCTCAAAATTTCGTGCCGAAATTTCCACGAGTGACGTCACGAATTTCAAAATGTATTTTTCATATTTTGGCGACATGGGCTTGATGGAATTTTCTGAAACTTCGTACGTTAAGTCTATGGCACCCACAGATGACAATGTACTTCATTTTTACCGATTAGAAACTACGTAGGACTCAGTAGACGCTGTCAAAATCTATGACGTCACGGTGTTTGGTGTGGGAATCTCAAAGGTGGCGTCTCTACCCGCATTTTCTTTTCGCGCGTTTTCTTGCTTACCAAGCGTCCTCTCGCGGTTAGAGCGGTGTTTTCGGGACTGTGAAATTGTACTTTACTAATACGCGAAAAATCGTTTTTCTATTTAGTGTCCCTTTAAAGTGCACGCAAAGCTAAGTACACAAGCCTCAAGCATTTTCGCCTCCATAGAAATGCAGCCGCCACGGCCACAATTTGACCCTGCGACCTTCAGGTGAGCAGTTCGAGCACCATAACCACTAGACCACTGTGGCACGGTCATCTTCCTTCTGTGGTGTCTCAACACCAAGGTGATCTGATTAGGGACGTACCAACAGTAAATTTGAGGTTCAGAGCGAATTCAAGCGCATAGTGATGTGGTTCAATAATTTTGCATCAAATAGTATGGTATATATAACATATTACATGAAGCAAAAATGGGCATTTTTCTTATGACCCAAATAGCAAAATATTTTTTAAAGAATTGGAACTAGACGTTTACGTATGTTCACATTTTTGGTGTGAAGTAAAGTGGAAGCAATATTAAGAAGAAGATTTGAATAGCAGTACAGTGCAAGTTAAAAGCAGTGAAATTCGTTCCATTTTAAAGTTTACTATAGTTAGCGCATATAAGCTTGGATAACACTCTTTTAGACTTAAAGAGTTCCTGTGACATTGTCAGTAAGCGAACTCATTTTAAGACATTTACATTTAACCTTGGAGCCACACTTCAAGGTTTAATGTAGATATTATTATCTTCATATTTCACCACAGTCCAAAAATGTGCATTAAAACAAAGAGCAAGCAAATTTTATGCTTACCTTGTTATAGCAAATAGTTCATCATGACAATGCATGTTACATTAAGTTCTTGACTTTACAAGAAATGCTGATCTGAAGCTAGCATTCCACGATGAGCAACTCTAAAAAAGGTACGAAAGACGCCGTGGCATAAGCAAAGCCTTGCATGCATTCACTGAGTGGCATTGCCGGCAGCTAGTGCAGACCATGCAACACCAATGCAACACCAGTGCCACTCCAGTGTCTCACCAGGGAGCAGCTTACCTTGGACAAGGGGTAGCAGGTCGCAGCTGAGGTGGCCGTAGTCCCAGGAGAGCGCTAACGCAGTGACACACCGCCGAAGGGATCTTGGAGAGATTGTAGCCGCCCTGAACCGGACACAGAAATTTAGAACAGGCCACAGCCAAGCCAAAGTCAGCTTGAGCCGACGAGGTCGCCCCCGAGCACCATGAGTGCTTCTTCACTCACCTCGAGAGCAAGAATGACACGGCCACGAGCCAAGGGCAGAAGCAGGTGTGTCAGATGGGCGTACGCTTCGGCAGTCACCCGGCAGTACCCCTGCACACCGCCGTCGTTGCAAATGTGCTTCAGCCGGACAACCATCTCTCGCGAAAGCTCCCCCGTTACTTCACGTTCGACAATAATGCTAGGAACGCCATATGTGCGGCGACTTTTATAACCTCTAAGATGCTACACTTGGGGACAGCTCATCTTGATAGCCGAGCAAAAGCTACGGGGGTGGGGCTTCCGCACATTCGTGTTACTCTATTAGTAATGAGACAGGTTGAAGCTAATTTCAATTCCAGTTTTGGTTTTGCTTGCTCGCAGCGTTGGCAAATATACTTGCAAAATGTGAATGGGAAGGAGACGTTTCGATTGGACAGTGCCCCATTTAGAGCACATTTTTCTTGCCGAACTAAATGCTTACTGCAGCACGCGGATCAACTGCAGTCTGGGACGTGATGTTCACCATGGATAACAGGTGTGCAGGAAACACGGTGCTGTCTAAGAATTGCAAAAAGAAAAAAGAATAAATTCTGGTAACCAATAATTTTATTTTGCGTACAACATCCTGTTACTGTTTTAGTCTCGTAATAAATAAAGCAGCATATTTTTTTCGAGCAAGGCAAATGAGAACATTATCAATAAAATTAGGTATTATTTCCTGGCATGCTAGTAGGCATGCGTTTCAGTTCTATAGCTTCCACAACCCTGCCAATAAAAGTTGTTCCCGAGTATAGAAGGGTGGTGGGTTGGGCTAACCATCATGTCAGGATTACTGGCGAGGGTTATAGTGCTAAGCAAGAGGTGGCAAGATAAAGTGACATGCAAAAGGCTTGTTTCCTTGTGTTAATCAAACCTCACTGGCGTTCCTACATCTATGATGTCCCGAGTCAGCAGCGGGAAGTCAACTACGGGAAGGCACATGCCATTCTGTGTGTGTTACAACGCATCAGCGTGTGGCATATAGATTCAACGTTGCGTCATGTTCCTATGGAAGGAGAGGTTGTGCAGCCAAAAGACTCGACGTTGTGTCACACTCCTATGGAGGGAGAGGGCTGCTAACTCGTAGCTGCGTGCCCTCTTCCTCCATAGGAACGCGACGCGCAACATACCACGTGCTGGTGTGGTGCTACGCTTACGTGTGGTTGGAGCTTTACACAACGCTCCTATGCTTTAAAGAACAGAGAAGCCGCTTAATTCGTGACAGATGAAATCCACTTACCAGCGGATCCCCGACGCAACTGTCGAAGCCACTGGACACAAGGACTAGTTCGGGATTGTACTGCAAAAAGAGACAGGACATAACGTAAAGCAGGGCAACAGGCTACCGAGTATTCCCAACTGACTCACCGCGTAAGCGACTGGCAGCACCAGTTGGAAGAAGGCCGAAAGATAGTCGCCATCCGACATGCCCTCCTGCAATTTGGAGAGGCTTCCATCAGTGATGAAATCGATATTACACTCAAACCTCTTTATAACGAAGTTGCATCTTACACGAAAATAAGTTCATTATATCCGAAAATTCGTTATAAAGATATATTTCTAATACTATATCTGTTGCAAGAGTATTATTAATTTACTTCGTTATAACCAATATTTCGTTATATCCGGGTTCGTTATATCGAGGTTTGAGTGTAATTGAATTCCGTTTTTTTTTACATTAAGGGTCACACGCACTATCCTAAGTTTGGTTGCAACATTAAAAAATGTCAGCTCTGCCAAAAGCCATTGATGTGCCTCCCACAGGGTATTTGCATAAGTGCTCCGCCCAATAGCGCTTACTCATTTTCGTGACGTCAAGCACTTCTCGAGCGTTTCAGACAGTTGACTTTCCCATACAGACGCACATTTGTGTTGCTGGTTTTATGCTGAAAACTTGGGACGTCCTGGTAACTTTCGTCAGGGATTCTGACATCGATGATCCGCCAATCGTAATGTTTTAGGTAGTAATGCTGGCCCTTTAACTTTATACGCGTAGCACTTACGCTAGCTGAGGAAAAGCACTTGCGGTGAGAGTGGAAACCAGCTAGCACAACTGTCTTTTGCAGGTGAAGGGCAGGCATGCCGCAGTTCAGTAAGCAGAGCTGACATTTTTTTCTTAGGTTTAACCAGGTATAGTCAGCTAAGGATGAAGATATCCTGTCACACATATCATGTGTACAACGAAAACATGACAATAAATTTTAAGTTGTTTATTGTTAGCCAAGAGGCATGATGTGCTGCGCTACGAGTTGGGAGCGCCAAGCGACGAATGTGACGCACCGAATTCCAGGCGACATTGATGTTGAATCCCCGGCCGTCACCGTTGCCAACGGCTCCAAAGTCGGCTTCCGGGAGGCACGGGAAGAATGCGCCGTTGTCGTACCGGTGGATCGACAGGTACAACACCCTGCACGAACCACACACTGCTATTGCGAGAACCGGCTAACATCTGTCAATGTCGTTCCATGGAATGTCAGACACCAGCTTCACCATATGCCCCTCCCCCTGCGCCGGCGCTGTGTTGCTACATGACTGCATCTGATGGGGGAAACAATATGACTGAACTCGCAACAGACAACGCGCATCTCAACTGCCACAACAAGCAGGAAGTCATGTTGCACACAGAGTTAGTGAACCTGCCTAGCAAGATTCTACTCACGCCGGGGAAACCCTACATGCTTACCTCAATCATTGGCGTCATTGACGCTTTGCTAAACGGAGCAGTGAGGACTCTACGCGCGGGAATCGCTGGGTGCCCGTGCTATGCACTTCCTTCGGGTTTCAAAGTACTAGTGGAGCTGCCATAGGTCTTTTAGCACGTTTTCTCGCTTGCCAAGTGTCTTTGTGTGGCAAGAATGGTGTTTTTGGCATTGTGAAAGGGTAATCTACCAATGCAAGAGATATTATTTTTTCCCCCCCGAGTGTTCCCTCTAAATAAGATACGGTTGAACCCCTTTATGAGAGACATGCACCGGGCAGCAATTGTCTTTTATATGAGGTGTCTCTAATAAGCAGGGTACCACGTATGCATTTTCTTATCAACCACAATTTTAAGGTAGGCACACTGGTGTCTTTTATATCCATCTGTCTCTTACATCAGTGTCTCTTATAAAGGGGTTCGACTGTAGCTGCTTCGACAGGAAAAATAATGTCGAAGATTTGAATTCATCATACGGTATTCGCAGCTGCGCAGTGACCTACCGGGGATCATCGTAGAAGGCGTGCTGGGTTCCGTTTCCATGGTGGACGTCCCAGTCCAGTATTAGTATTCTGAAAAACATTCACTTGTGAGGCACACAGAAGATTTCTAGTGTCACAACGAGAACACAATGTTTTTGAAAGCTAGTTTCGGTTCCTCTAGTACCCTGACGTCACGACATGGTATGAGCTTCTCGTCACGTCCTTGCGCAAGATATTGTGACGTTTTCACGGCCGCTCTGCACCGTGGCTCCGTTGGCGACGCACAAGCGGCCATTTTGGATGTTTTGGTGCCTGACGTTATCACAACTAGTCAGGCTGCTGTGTGAAGTCACCAGAATTCGTACTGTACCCTGCCGTCAAGCTAGTGTCGATGTCGGTAGGTGCGCCACGGGAAAATTGACTTTAATATGAAAATAAAATATCTTACCAGCATTTGCTGAGCCTCACACTTGCCCGGAGCCATCTCTGTGTACAGGAGATTTGCTTGGCAGTGTAAACACACCTCCGAAGAAAGGTGTCAGTACCCCTTTAACGCGCGCCTCTACGGGTCTCAAGTATTTTCACCTCCATCAAAAATGCGGCCACCGTGGCTGGGATTCGATTCCGCGACCTTCAGGTCAGCATTTGAGCACCATAACCACTAGACCACCGTTGCAAGTGCTTACCGCTGAAGTCCGTGTGTCTCGATAGCGTGCCGCGCTGCAATTGCCACATTGTTGAAGATGCAGAAGCCACCAGCTTCGTCCCGCTCGGCATGGTGGCCGGGAGGCCGTATGAGAGCCATGCCATTTTGACACTGCATCCAATCAAGAATAGCACAATAAATAAGTAAATAAATCATGTTATTTTATAAACTATCTTTCAAGTCAATATACACAGTAAAAACTGAATTGACAGTCCTCATTGTGGTCAATAGTGAGACTGCGTTTATCTGCGCACTTCTTAACATTGTGGACTAACAGTTTACTGCACAGTAAATCCAGTTTGGTGCACTGTGGAACAGGAGTGGCATCACTGTTTGTTGCAAGTTGTTCACAAATGTCTTTGTTACAACGCTGTCTACTAGGTACATGCATACACGTTTGGCCGAAGACACGCACCTTATTTGTACAGACAGCATCAACAAGCTGAAGCAACGAGCCAGCTGCAAGAAGCGCACTGGAGAAGGTATCCTGCAAGAATCACAATGACAAACTCGTTTGTTCTGCACAAGATATGAAGAGAGGTACAGAACTCAGCGACTCAAAAATGAAAAGAAAGCTGAGCCAAATGAGTGATGAAAGGAGTGAATAGAGTAGTATAGAACCCAATGAACAACGAAAACAACCAGCGAGTCATAAGGGCAAGGCATTTACAGATGCTTGAGGTAATTAGGAGAACACGGCTGTTTATTTCGATGGCTATGCAAAAGACTTGAGCCGGCAAATACATTGTGGATTATGTATTTGCGCATGGCGCCATCTTTTGCCACTTGCCGTCACGTGAGCATGGGAAAGGGAAGGGACTGCCAGAACAGTGAAATGCCCGTACAGTGGCTTCGGGCACGCCTCAGATCCCCACAAGTTTTCTTGTTCGCAGCCTTCCGCCCTCACCAAACCGGGTGATGCACGACGCTTGTGTTTGTCACTGCAACGCAAGTCCTAGAACTTTGTCTCCGAGACATTTTTAGGCACAACCACTCATTTCAGAGGCCATGTCAAAGAGCCACTCATTCTAGGTCACAGTCAAGTCGCCACGCGTCGCTCCTGGCGAGTGGTAATTGCAGCATTTTTCCCCCCACTTTCGGTGTAAAAGAACAGCCACTTTAGAGAACTTTTAATGATGCTCCCTCTCCTATTTCAAATGTCAAAATACACACAGAGGCTCCTCTATATCTACACAATCTAAAACTGTGCTTTTCATGCCTTCTAAAAACTATCCTAAAGGTAAAAAAAACAAAAAAAACAACAACACTGGACGTGCAGTCGAGTGCGATATGAAGGATATCGCGCGAGTGTCGACCGGCCTAGCGTCCCAGGGACCTAGCCAGGGGGCATAGCCAGAAATTTTTTTCGGGGGGAGGGGGGGGGGGGGCACCACCTTGATTTTGGGGGGGGGGCACCTCCTTGAAATGGTCATTTTTCGCTATGTATGCCATGGCGAAAAAAAATTTGGGGGGGGGGGGGGCACGTGCCCGGTGTGCCACCACCTGGCTAAGCCACTGGACCTAGCGGCACGTTTCGGGACAGTGAAAAATCAAGATTGCACATTCTTCTCTCCCTCGTTGGCTGTTCCATGCCACAACAATCGCCCCTATGACGAACTCTGCACCCTTTCTCTCTATTTTAAACTTTCCATTCGTTGCAATCAAGTGTATTCTTTGTGGGCTCTTCGCGGACGATAAAAAATTGTTGGGAAAGATGTGGTAAAGCTGGTGCTTGGCACATCTTCGCTTAAACAGCGAAGAGAGCTTCCTGAGAAGGGAGTGATCGCAGCTTGAGGAACAGCAAAAGAGTGAGTGAAACTTGCGTGATAGCTCCCTCTCCTCGAAAGAGTATTCTAGGACGTGGCGTTGTAGTTCTTGGTCGACGCTCACGCGATAACCTTCAAATCACGCTCGACTGTACATACCGTATTTACTCGAATCTAGGCCGATGTTTTTTTTCAAAAGAGGGATGTGCGAAAGTGGGGGGGTCGGCTTAGATTCAAGTACCATGGTTTGAGCAGCCGCCACATACTGTCAGCCGCAAAAGTTTACGGGATCTGCAGCGCGTGTCGGAGCGACGTAAAACTGCAGTGCTGCGTCACCTACCATGACGGTTTTCGGGGCTATCGGCCTCAGCGATTTGCCGGATCTTATCGCAGAGGCTGCGGCCGATATCCTCAACACCCGCCGCGTCACGGTGAGTGACGCAGCGATGCAGTTTTTCGTCGCTCCGCCACGCGCTGCAGATCCCGCAAACTTTTGCGGTCGACAGTACGTAAAGGCCCGGCCCGCCACACTAGCGGCATGACGGCTCGCCATGTGCCCATCTCGGGCTGCCGTGTGCAGGCGGTTCTGCATGCGCGTCCGAGGCATTTTCGCGACATCCTGTGGTAGCGTTGCACGGCGACGTGGTCGCTCAGCGGTGGAGTGGTGGTCCCCATGGCTACACAGGCGAACCGCGTTGTCTGCTTCGTACTGTCCATTGTTCCGAAATCTCGCAGTCCTATACGTTCATGCAGCGACTGTTGTCGAGCCGGCAAGATTTCACGCCGGCAAAGGTGGATCGTGTCACGTGATACGTGATTGCGGCATAGCGGCGCCGGTGATAATCGTGCCCTTTGACACCGCCTCCTCTCTGCCTCTCGTGTGCGTGACAGGTGCGGGCGCAGTCAACGGGCGCAGGGCGCGGAGTTCGCCGTTTTTTTAGGTTAATTCAGTCGCATGGGTAGATTTCTGGAAGTGTCGCGCCTTAACCACGTGCTCGCGAAATGCTTGCACCACATGTGCTTTTGAAGCGATGGCACCAATCAAGTGGTGCCACTGCTGCGTCATTTTGCACGTGGAGAAATTTTCAAACCTGCAAGCGCAGCACGATCGAGTTCGGCATGCACGAAAAGAATGTGCACTACAGAGTGCGTGCTTCTGCAATAAAAACGCTGGGTTTTCTGCCGATGAAACGGCATTTCTTTAATTCGGCCTGCATTCGAGGTAAAATTTTTTTTTTTTTTCCTGGCCTTGCGAATTTCGGGGTCGGCCTGCAATCGAGGGCGGCCTAGATTCGAGTAAATACGGTACAAAGATGCACACGGCGCCATCAGCAACACATGCACCTTTTTTCCGTACATCCTGCCCTTTCTTGCGCTGTAACATGTGTGACCAATAAGCCCAACTATCTGCACTTTTCTAAAACATGGTTGCTTTTGGCCCATAACCCGTCAGGGAACCGACGAAACACTCACGCGGCAGAGGTAGACGGAGGGGTACTTCTCCTGCAGCTTGATCAGGTCGGCGTTCTTCATCTCCTGGCATCCACGCATCTTCTGCACATACTTCTTACTGCACACAAAGAATCAGCTGAAGAAGATTGCAAAGCGCTTCCAGTTGGCAAACTATCTACGACTCACAGATGGGACGGCATATACATAATCGTAGCATGAGAGGCACAAACACACAGTGACACAGCAGAGAACCAATACACATGAGCACTGACTGACAACCAGATGCTTACAATGAACAGAATTAATTTTGGCCTCAAAAGGTTAATCTGCATCCATCAGTCGTCTAAAACTTTAAGCATTTCTGGGTGGTGTGGTTTGGCATGCACTATTGTTCAATTCAGGTGCAACGGATCACTGACACTTTTACAAAAATCAAAATAAGCAGATTATGTTAAGTTAGATCAAGTTAGGTTAGCGTGTGAAATAACTCCAACCCACAGGAAATAGTCGATTTACTTACTCGTGAACCATGAGCAACTCGTCCACAGTGGCTGACCGTGACTGCAAGAGTAGAGCATTGGCATGTATTACATTTTCATTCATTTTGAGTACCTGCCACTGCCAGCAACTAGACATGACATGCCGGACCAGGTTTCTTAATCAATCAATCAATCAGTCAATCAATCAATCAATCAATCAATCAATCAATCAATCAATTTATTTATTTGGCATTCATTACAGCATCAGCAACATAATGAATGATAGGACAAGAACAAAAAGCTGCTATATAGCAGCTTGACATAGTTCTTGCCCTTATCCTTGAAGGCCAAAATAAAACACATCGCATAGGTACACATTGCTAGTTCGCACATGTACTGCTTTGGCATATCTAAAGAAAGACAGCACAAAAAAAAAGGAAAAAATTAATATAATACTATGCCAGAACCGATGCATTGGCTGTTCCTTCCTAGAACAATAACAGAATGAAAGACAATAGTAAAACATGCAACAAGCACTCGTGTTGCGTAACCGGCCCTGAAATATCATGTTTTTTGTTTTGGGTCCTTAGCTGCAGAGTCGTGCTTTTTTTTTTTTTTTTTTTTTTTTTTCATTCTGGGCCTGCAGTATGTAATAAATAAAGATAAGAACTTTGAACTTTGAAACCGGCTCAAAATTCCTCCTCTGTTGCTAACTGTCGAAAGACTGAAATCCCCGGTCTGCCAACTTTCAAGAATTCAAGTGTAGAATACTGCAATCATTTGCTAAGGCTCACTTGTTTTACAGAGCAATTTATCTTGATGTAAAAAGTGTGTCAGAAGCAAGTGCAAAACCAGCACTGCCATTTCTTTAAGTTGTTTGTCCAAGACTACCTATAACGTAAGCCAATCTGCACGTCAACAGAAATCTAGCAGCTGTGGTACTGTTCGTACATACTTTTTCAAAGCTTACTGTGCCACCACAACCCACAAGGTGCTTAGGAAATGAGGTACTATACCGCAAGCAACATGCATGGCGTAAAGGTTGAGATGGTAGGGTCTGCTGAGGTAGTCCTAAGAAAGGCATCAATGAAATTTGCTCAATGCGCTGTTGCTCGAATGCAGGAATTTTATTTTTTCCAGTTAGAACACATTGCGAGATCAGGTAAATGAGTAATCAGAGCTATATTATTTCTTTTTCTGACCATGCCAATCAGGTGTCTGCTGCAACAGACTATATTAAATATGTACTCTGTAAGCACTATTCAGCTGATGCCTGTTCAGCTGACCGTGATCCAACAAGAATGTCGTGATAAAATGTGACGACCTGTCACGCCCATTTCACGTGACAAAGTGACACATCACATGTGCAATTTTCACGGGATGAGAGGTGGCTTTATGCACATCGTGTGACATTTTGCCATCCAAAATGGCAAAATGTGCGTATGACATCAGGTAAACCGAAAGGTGACCAAAACTCACCTCTTGTGAAATTTTACATGTCACAACGACATGAGGAAAAAGGCGATTTTATACATGTCCTGTGTGAATTTGTTGTGTGAAATGCACGTGACCAAAAGTGATACCAAAGGTGAATAAAGCTCACCTCTTAAGCATTTCACGTGACTTGAGCATTCTTACGTGACAAAGCGGGACTGAGTCATATTTTCTCACTTCCAGTCAGCTATAACAAAAAGTGATCTTTCGGTACTCCTTTCATCTCTTTGGATGACCTTTTGTTACTTTCGGTCCCCTTTTGTGACAAAAAGTGACCTACCATTCACCTTTTGTGACAAATGGTGATCGTCGACTTATTGTTACTCTCAGTTGCCTCTCGTGACACAAGGATATCTTTCAGTCACTTTGGTCACTTTCAGTCCCCCTTTTGTGACGAAAAGTGATCTTTCGTTCACCTTTTGTGCCAAAAGAATTCCTTTCAGTCATTTCCAGCCCACTTTTGTGACAAAAAGTGATCTTTCAGTCGCCTTTTGTCACAAAAAGATGTGTTTCAGTCACCTTTCGTCACCTTCAGTCCCCTTTAGGCACGCCAAAAGGTGACTAGTCCCAACAACACATGCAAGACAGGATCGGCAGAGGCTGATCTTCAGTCAGCCTCGAGCTGTGAAGCGGGCTTACGTCAAGCAAGGTGCAAAGGTTGAGCAGTCCACGCTTCTCCATCACGTGCCAAGGCTTCAGTATGCGCTCGGGTCGCTCCGGGTGGCCCCTGCACAAGAATGGCGGCTTTCTGAGCTCCATATAAAACGCTAGGTGGCTTTAACGAAAGTCTACCCATTTAGTGGCACATTGTGGCCTAACATGGCCTCACCCGATTTGCCTGTTTTTGTCAACAATGACAACATAACTGTCATCACAATCTGCAAACCTATGTCTAGAGTGGGTCAGAAGCTTCATTCAGTGAACACCTAACATCCTATTCCTGTCTACAGTCTATCCTAGGCATGCAACGCAAGCTCTTAAGCTGAAAGCAAAATGCATTTTAGTCGGCATGTCTCACGTTTGGATTTCGTCTTCGTAAACGTGGCCTCTACGATTGGCTCCGGCTGTGCACTACCAGAACTAATTGTCGAGGTCTTGATACGAACACGGAGACGCCAAATGATCCAGAACGACCTCTTCACAACCGCACAAGCAACGGAATTTGTTTATTTCTGAGGCACAAACAATCTTTATTTCTCAGCCTGAAAATGAAAAGAAGAAATCAAGTTACGGGTGGTAAAATCGCTGAAATATTTCTGGGCACGAATGCATCCTCCATCGCGTTATACCTGACATATGAAATGGACTATGGGCTTCAGAGTGCAGAGGCACAGGGGGCTTGTGAAAAGTGGTTTTGCAAAAAAAAAAGAAAAAAAAAAAAAAGCCAATGGCAACAGCTCGGCGTCAAAATAGAAAGCACGCACCTTTCATCAAGGCAACGGTGTTTAGCCATACGCTCGTCATAAACCAGTGCCGTTCGGTTCGTTGGCACGTCCAGGTTGGTCTTGGATCTCAGCGCCGCCACCTCCCCCTCGAGCCGTTCCTTGTCCTCGGGTGGGTGTTCATAGTAGCCGCTGCGCGTGGGGAACTTCTCGGGTCGATTAACGCCCAGCTGGCCCCTGTACTCGGAACGTGGCAGGTGTTCGGTGGACCCTGGGATGGCTTTATTCGTGCCACTTGTACCCTGGATGTGAAGGCTTTTCCAGTGGGACCGTAGCACCGACACGCAGTTCAGCAACGTCTCCGTCACGCTGCATTCACATCGGCGTGAGCCCCATTAGCATCTGGCACAACCAAACGAATCCAACAGACAATAATACCAAGGAAAGCGTAGGGCGTATTAGTTGCTGTCTTTAACTGTGGTGTAGGAATTATATGATGTAAAACTGAAAAATGAATTAAAGTGGACGAAAAAAAACAAACAATACTTTTGTCACTGGGATCCAAACCCACAACCTTCTTATTACATCCGATGCTCTACCAATTGAGCTATCATCGAAAGCGCTTCTATGTCTACTTCGCTGGGTATTTCCGTATGTGCAATCCCTGGGAGTGCTGGCCAGTGCCACTTGTAGCCAGGGTGGCGAGTGTGGAACACTCTTTCTGGCAGAAGGCGTCACATGGCACGTGATATTTGCACAAGGTGGCAGCAGACCAATAAAACCTTGTATGTTAATTTAAGGCACTAAGACTGCTGGGATGAGGCATTTGCTATGAATGAACGAAAGACGGGGAGTTTCTTCGAGGGACTCGTCTCGTTGTTAGAGGCAACCAAACGAATACAACAGACAATCAGGCCAAAGAAAGCATGCGCATCTGAAGCACACATGAATGCCAGCAAAAAATGTAATTTAAGTACAGCTCTCACAGATTGAAATGGGAAAATTTAGGGCTAAGTGACACACATACTTTTGTTTCTACTGTCTTCAGTTCAGGTTATATAGGCGTAATTTCGGCTCGAACGCGCAGATCAGAGCCAACATTGTCTTTAGAGACCAGATTCGTCACAACGTGACATGGTTATCTCGAGAAATCATGCATAACAGTTGTTATAATAAAAAACTTGATGTCACGTTTGAATCTGTGGGTACTGTACACTAGAATCTCGTTAAACGGAGCCCGAAGGGATCAAGAAAAGCTGAAAAACAAATCTGCAGGTCCGATATGCTGTTGTAATCAGCGTAAGCAAAGCTAATGCGACCATTCCATCATTGTGGCTTGGCATGGAAACTTCGGTTGTTGCCCTGAGTAGTACGATATTGATGCTTTTTGTGTTCCCTGAGCTGAGCCACTTGCTCTACGAATGGGCCCATCACTGCAATCCTCCGTTCGCTGAGGAGGCAGTGACAGAGGGTTGATGACTTGACGAATTCGAAAAGCTATGTCAAGGTATATGTGAATAACGCAGGACTACTGCACTTCTTCACGCCACAGGGCCGCATTCATATTTCCACTTTTTTTTTTTGTCCTTTACTATACCATCAAGCACACCACTGCTTTGAAATAAAGGGGCCTTCCAACACTACTCCAAGTAACCATCAAATGGGTTCATCAAAGAAGTTTATTGCCTCTAGAATTGACTGCTGCAAAAATTTTTAGACTGTCGAGCATGAGTGAATATTACAGCGATTATTCACGCGCTGTAATTGCTTTCTCTCGTCCCAACAAGCACGCTGAAAGGTAGGCAGGGAGGGATGGCATGGGGGAAAGAAGTTACATCACGCACGCGTCACGATCTTGAGCACTTCTTTGTTCTTTTTTTTTTTGAACGCATAGCTTACCTTCAGTGTGATCGCGAGCGCGCGTGCGGGAACGTGGCGGCCTTCTGAGGTGGCCACGGTATTTATTCAGTTGACGATGCTCAAATCAGCCTATGACCATACCATGTATTTGGGTACATGACATCCTTCATAGAAAGACGAGGGAACGATTTCAAGCCGACTTTGAGGATTAATTGTACACTCAAACCTCGATATAACGAACCCGGATATAACGAAATATCGGTTATAACGAAGTAAATGAAGAATACTCTGGCAACAGGTATAGTGTTAGGAATATACCTTTATAACGAATTTTCGGATATAACGAACTTATTTTCGTGTAAGATGCAACTTCGTTATAAAGAGGTTTGAGTGTACTTCCAGGCCACGTGCTAGGCTGCAATGTGGCTCGTGTGTTCTCAGGAGCCTTGACTACTGATCGGAAGCGTTTTCTGACCATGCTGAAAAAGTGTTGCAGGACGTCTTTTAATAAAGAAAGGAATTTTCCACCTGTCGCTGACGTGGCCGAGGGGTTGTGGCAGGCTTGGGCAGGGGTCCCCCAACAGCGTGCGCAGGGTCAGTGCCACACCTTCGGCCAGAGATGATACGCAGTAGCCGCCCTGTACAGACACACGCACAGCTCTGTCTAGCCCCTCCTCGACAGAAGAAAGCATCTTATAACCAAATTTCATTACAATTGAGTCTCATCTGATCTCAAACTAGCTTCTACAAATCCAAAACTCCCAAATAATGAGTATCTGTCACAGTGTAACGGCAATGGGACAATTTTCCAATTACTCTGTTACACACATGTCCTTAATATCGAGGTTTTGACAGTAGCTGGTGCACTGTGGTGCAAACAGAAGCAGAACCCAGACTGCTTTTGCCTAGAAGACTTCCAACCAGGTTTGAGCGGCACAAACGAAAAACGGCACATCGATCAAGAGGCAGGTGATCGCATCTGCAGGAAGCGAAATGAGTACGTTGTGCAGAAACAGTAGAAATCTAAAAAGCAAACCTTCACACGCCTTGTCGACAAAGCGCCAGTTTGAGTGGGTGCCCACAAAGTCACACAAACTGCCAAGCTTCGCTTGCCATGTGCATGCCTGACCTCTTACACTCAAACCTCGATATAACGAACCCGGATATAACGAAATATCGGTTATAACGAAGTAAATGAAGAATACTCTTGCAATAGTTACAGTGTTAGGAATATACCTTTATAACGAATTTCCGCATATAACGAACTTATTTTCGTGTAAAATGCAACTTCGTTATAATGAGGTTTGAGTGCAGTCTTTCTTTCTTTCTATCACATTGCGCAATACTCCCTCCTAACTGTTTACTTCCTTCATGCCAGGAGTCAAACCTTCATCCACTTGCTCAGCAGCTCAACACTTCAGTTGCTACAGGCAACGACGACAGTCACGCATTGACATCTAGGCAACAACGAGGTGTGGCAAAGTGAAATGACCAGTCACCTCAAATAAAAGATCGGATTGCCATATCAGAAATGGCTGATTGCCGACATGCCCCAGATCGATAGAACAGAAATTACTGGATAACGGCGCAGGCCAATAATCACGTGGTCAACGCACCTTCAAGGACCACATCACTACGCTTGCAAGCTTTGAGATTTTCATGTATGACAGCAAAATCTCTGAGTTATAAAAGCGTCGCTCAAAAACAGAGGAGGCAGGGCTCATCGTGGGGACGTGACGCAGTCCCCCACCTCTGCTCTGACACACTGCAATAAGCACAGAGGATATGCCACTTGCAGACTAAAAATAATAATAATAATAATAATAATAATAATAATAATAATAATAATAATAATAATAATAATAATAATAATAAAAAATAAAATCAGGGGCTTAACCTCCCAAAACAACGATATGAATATGAGGGACGCCGCAGTGGAGGGCTCCGGAAATTTCGACCATCTGGTGTTCTTTAACGTGCACTGACATCGCACAGTATACGGGCCTCTAGCATTTTGCCTCTATTGAAATGCGATAACCGCAGCCAGGATCGAACCCATGATCTTCCGGCCAGCAGCTGCCACTTGCATACGTTAGTTGAGGTAGTGGAATGATGTAAGTGAATCTCCCAACAATAGCGCCAACCTCTCGGGGGCACGCTAATAGGAGTGCAACTTTCTGGACTCCTCCATTAATGGAGTGATGCGAAAAAAATTCTTTAAACTGAGTGCCTCCCAGGCGGTGCCTTATGATTTGCAGCGCATAATGAGTATTCGCGATACGGACTTGTCAGGGCCACATTATGACTTAAATGCCCATTTTGGAAAACCATAAGTGCTCGAAACTAATCTGTGGTGGACATTCACAGCTCCCACTCCATTTCGAGACCATCTAAGACGACAAATTTGTCGATAAATCGATCAATGGAAAGAAAAGCACTTACCTCGAGTACGACGCAAATGCGACCTCCGGCCAGGGCCATGAGCGGGTGGAGTAGGTGAGCGTAGGCAGCCGGTGACAATCGCATCAGGCCCTGCATGCGCAGTCGACAAACTCTTTTGAGTGTAGAAACACTCGCCTCTAGCTTAGAAAGCAACATAACAAAAAACACTGTGCTCCACACCCAACATACCGTAGTTTTGCACGTACTGCATTTACCGTATTTACACGAATATAGGTCGACCCATTTTTTCAAATTTGACAATCCAATGCTGGGGGGGTCGACTTAGAATCGAAACCAAAACTAGAGCATTTTTTTTTTTCCAGCGATTTTTGGGGGGGTCGACCTACATTGGAGTCGACTTACATTTGTGTAAATACGGTACTAGTGCGAGGCCTACCACACGATCTTGTACACATTCTGTGACAGAACATTCTAGCATGCCGCACGGGATTTGCAGTTTCGCAGTTCGCAATGGCACACTTTCGTTTTGTGCTCGCTAAGTGTAGTGTCGGATTCCTCTGAAGTGTATCTACAACTCTTGCTTGAGAAGGAAATGAGACAGGGTGTAGCCTGAGCGAGCGGTTCAAACAAAAGGCTGCTTTAGTTGAGTTTCACGGTTCGGCAGAGTTCCGGCCGCAATTAAATCTGCATGCTCTCAGGTTCATGGCATTCAAACTTTGCGTATTTAGAGTCTGTGCACTAGACCAGGATGGAACAGTAGAACGGAAAGGTGCTTTGTATATTACCCGCCAACCAGGCTCGCCGACTATATTGAATATTTGAGTAACCGAATGCTTAAGATTCGATTTGTGAATCGAGCTATTCGAGAAGTTAGAATTAGATTCGTATTCGTATAGTCGAGTACTCGCACACCCCTATTTAGAAGCATGGGGATTTGATTTTAAGCGAATGAAACTGTCATATTCATTTTCTGGCTGAATGTTTTAAAATTTCGAATATCAAAATTATGGTGTGAATCGAATCAAACAGGAAACAGTATTTGAAAAATATTCGAAAGTTTGAATATTCGCACACCCTTAATTATCACTTAGGAGGAAGCGCTCCTATAGTGGACAAAGAACAAACAATTGCTTTTGCTTTTCATGAGGCTGCCGATTTTTAGGCGTCTAAAAGTTTTCAAAAAAGTTCTATCAATGAAGTTTACACTCACCTCCGGACATCCGAGGGCTGCGTCGTAGCCAGCCGAGACCAGCACCAGCTCTGGCTGAAACTGCAAAGAAAGATCAAGCACCGACTTGGAGGCAGACTCTCTCAGCAGTGAATTTTGCGAGATAGCCCAGAACTGACCTCGTACGCCACCGGCAAGAGCAACTGGTGCCAGATGGCCAGGTAGTCGGCATCCCCGAGGCCCACCTGTCGACGCATGAATCGTGGTCAGTCATAAGTGCAATCATTCATGGTCATACTTAGTGGGCTGCTTCTGGTCACACAGGTGCATCAAGTGCTCAGCACAACCTTCAGAATTAGGCATTGTCTGTGGATGGCCACAGAGCATTCAAGAATCACAGGTGTGAGTGCTGGACCTGCGCACTTCTGCCGAAAATAGCGACATTGTGGACCGCTTATAATGTAAGTCGCCGGCATCACGAATATCCACACTATAACCGGTATCATGCTATAACCAACACAACCTTTTTCAAAGGCAGCACTAGCGCAAAACTTGTGCATGCAGCTGCACGTGTCCAAGAATCGAGGCATGCGATGCAGGGTGCTTACAACTGTTTCAATTTCTGAATGTTGAAAAATTAACGTCCAAAGACACGCGTTGCCAACAAAATGAACCCAGAAAAAAAAAAAAACTAACAAAAGAAAGCACCATCGCGGAAATTTGCAGACTACATTTCAGACCACCTCGATTATGCGCGTTACGTAGAAACGTATATCGAATCACGACCGAAATTCCACTCACTGAATGGTACCTTGTTTGATTTAACGGGCGCATGCACAATGCCCAAGACATTGCAGTTGAATCGCGAACCACCATTTGAGTGTTACACATGCCATCCATGCCCTTGTTTTCATCAATGATATGATTCCCCTCTTTTCAAGTGCAGTCATCACAAAGAGTTTCGTGGATTCTGTACCATATCGCAACTTTGATTGGCCACAACAGCTAATGAAAAGGCAACCCATACTTATTAGACCTGGCCTGTGGGTCTTTCCACACTCTTCACACACACAATTCAGCCAAAATAAAATTGCGTTGCAATAGGCCTTCAACTGCACATGCATTTACATATCTGCATACTCCAACCGAACATTTCAGGTCTCAACTAAGACTGTCGTACAAGGGGCTCACCTGGTTGAGAGGCACGTTTATGTTGTAGCCCGCACCGGCGCCCCTGCCCACGTAAGGGAAGTCAGACTCTCGCAACTCAGGCCAGAACTCGCCATGTTCGTAACGATGCACGGAGAAGTAGAGAACCCTGCACAACGGTGTGAGGGGATGGACTTGATCGATATTATGAACATTTCATGCTTACATAGCTTATAGTTCTCGTATACCTGTTTAATTGTGTTCGCGATGTGTTACCTCGTATGGCTTTTTTGCAGTACCGTATAACTTAGCTGTACTGAATTGCATATCATTGTAGCACTGTATAACTTGTCCGAATTTGCTGGTATTCTCAGGCATTTACAAGCAATGTTATTCAAGTATGCATACTATAGCACTTCGTGCGTCATTCTTGCTTATTTTACACCTGGGTGTGGCTTGTACTTCCAGTGTCACCAGAATGTATCACAATAGCACAGTGTGTTTTCCATTATGTATAGCAGACATTTCATTTTTTTTTTGTATTCGACATCATATATTATATTTCACCAAGTGGCACCTGCCTTACACAATGCTCTGATTAGGAGGTCTGTAAAGTATTGTAAATAAATAAATAAATAAATAAATAAATAAATAAATAAATAAATAAATAAACTCTCAATACGCACTGGCCTTCGTAGAAGTGAAGAATGTGCAGTAGCCAGGGAGATACCGTATAAACCGGAATATAAGTCGAGATTTTTTTCAATAAAAACACCGAGCTAAAGTCACCCCTCGTCTTATATAGCGGTGTTTAGCCGACAGTGCATCGCCGTCTGGCAACATGTGGCTTGCATGTGTGTGAAAAGCCACCCATGGCCGTATCCACATCCAAATCCAATAGCAGGCATTTTTTTTCTAGTCTCTCTGGTCTCTTTGTGTTCGTCCTGTGCTTCCGATCTGTTCCGAGTTTTCCGCTCCGATTAACGTTGCGTTTGATATGAGTAGCGGCACGAGGAGGCAGTTCTCAGCTGCGTTTAAACTAAATGTTGTTGAGTTTGCCGAAGCAAACGGCAACATGGCCGCTCAGCGCCGCTTTCGTGTTTCGGGAAAAAGCTGAAGTGCAACCCTCGGAAAACGTCGTTTCGTGGGTGAAGCGCGGTTTATCCACAGCTGGAGGATACGTTCGCAGACTTTGTGCGGGAGGCTCGCGCGCGCTCGTTGCCAGTTACTGAGAATACCATTCGCAACAAAGGTGTGGAGCTCACTCGAGAAGCTGGGCTCACGAGAGAAGAGTTCCGTGCACCAAACTCGCGGGTCCATCGATTGATGAGACGCAAAGGATTTTCTCCGCCGGCGCACATCCATCTGTCAAAAGTTGTCGGAGGAGTTTGAGGACAAGCTTGTGAACTTCTAGCACCTTCGTGATTTGGCTTAGGGCAACGCCGATGAGACCCCCGTGCTTCGTCTGAGGAATAGGAACAGCTGCGATGGTGGTTGAGGGAAGCTCCAACGATGGGTGGGCGCAGCGCCCGATTCGCAAATAAATGTGTTTCGGCGATTTTGGGTTGTTTTCTTTTTTTTTTTTTTTGGTCACCTAAACTTGGGGGGTCGACCTATATTCCCACTCGACCTATAGTCCGGTTTATACGGTAAGAGTGAGAAAGCAAAAGGAGAAGCCACAAGACCACCCATTTCAATCGCCACGATCCATCTTGCGATGAAGTCACGTGCTGCCCGCCACGTGCTGTCACGGGGACTATCTCGGTACACTTCTACAAGGTGGCAGCATGTACAACTGTCTTGGCTGTAGTATTTCACAAATAAACGTAATGTTTTTTAACATGAAAGCCTTAGATGCCTCCTCAGACATGAAAAGTGGCCGTGGGCACGATGCGATGCAAAAAATAAAAATATAAAAATGATAATAATCCTCATGACCTCACAGGTTGCGAAAACTTGCGATCTCATCATGAAGTCGCATGACGGCGCCATCACATGCGACCAAAAGTTACCCCATGCATCACAATCATGGCCACATTACTAGTCAGCAAATACGGTGTACGGAACGCTGGGGATGTTACAATTCTGAAAAAACTATTGCGTTATTTTCTTAGAAGAACCTCATTTCCACGGTGCTTTGACACCTTGCCGAATATTACTTTTTTCGACAAGTCCGCAAACTGACGGATGCGACACAGGGAGGGGCTTACCGCGGATCCTCGTAGAAGGCGTACTGGGTTGCCTGGCCATGGTGCACGTCCCAGTCCACAATAAGAACCCTGCGAAGCATTCGCACAAGAACGGGACGGGTCACACACTGCTTGTCATGATAGAGAGACATCGGCTTCAGTTTGTCCAGTCACCAAATCATACAGTGCACTACTGAAACAGCTCACAGAGAACTCTAACAGCTTAAAAGCCCGAAAGTGTGGCATCAAATGGAAGAATGAGGCCGTCAGCCCTTCTTTGCCACTGACGGTTTATTAGAAGTACATTGACCTTCAAGTTTCCCGATAGAGCTTCCATCTGCATGTTCCAGCTGTTTCGCGCTGTAAATCTGACAACATAATACAACTCGCCCGGTCTTCCATTCTTGTATGAAGTGTTCGAAGTTTTGACGTTACGTTTCATTCCATGAGCAGCATATATTGTTTCTGATCATGACAATTACGATAAATGGCAAAAAGAAGAGATCTCGAGTATCAACAGTGCTCACCATTTTCTGTGCCATTTTACGCAATAATATTCAGTGTCTACGAGTATTCACATAAACAAAAGAAAGAAACTCGATGCCGCACTTTTTCAGCCGGAGCTCGTCGACCGCGTACTTTGCCGCCAAGGCCACGTTGTTGAAGAAGCAGTAGCCACAGTACTCATTGCGCATGGCGTGGTGACCCGGCGGACGGACCAGAGCCATGCCGTTACGCACCTGCACACAAAACACTGCCTCATGTGACATGTAGAGAAAGATCTTCCCCATACGGGAATGCGCTATCTTTCATGAATTTTAATGCATCACATTTAAGGTGTAACAGTTCACTTGCGGTCTCTTGTGTATGTAATACGAAGTAAAGTGCCAGCAAAAACCTGTCCTCTCATGGAAACAGGACTTATGATGTCATTTGGAGTAAGACTTAGTGACATAAGCATTGAAAGATGTGCTGACACGACAATTTTCGGTTGTCATTTTAACGTGATAGTGTTAAAGAGCTCGTTTCACAGATATTCCGATGTCAGCATCGTTGGGGTGTGAGCGAAAAGTCAGCGTTGTCTGTGAGCGAGAAGCAGGTGAGCTACCACATGGCCTCACCAGTGCTTGAAAGTGTTCCGAGAAAAACCTATATATGAATGTAATGTAGTATGAGGAGTTTCCTTAACGCATCTAGAGTATTGCGTGGCATAAGAGCACTATTTCGCCAGGTGTCAAAACATAGCAACTGTGCGGAAAGTAAGTGATTTAAAGGTCTACCAATAACAAAGTGCTCAGACGCAATTAATCGAATCGCCATCATCAGCAACAGCATCAACAAAGTGGGCAGATGCAAGTGTTCCCTTACAGAGGCGTATGGGTATTTTGCCCATTGGCAAAAGGAAGAATCAAGGTGTAGTGGGCACTTCCCGATTTCATCCATCTCCTTAGTGTCGAGAGTTGCGAAAGCTTCGCTACTTCAAAATGAGGTTGCGGAAGAAGAACCGAAAATGGGGCGCACTGCCTACTGAGCTCCAGCCATTGAGCGGCAGCCAAAGTGGACAGTACACTAGGTGGACACATCAAAATAGCTCCCCAGATTTGGTACTATAGTCTGATGTCACGTTCGCGTCCATGTCAATAGGTGCACCAAGCGAAAATGGACTGTTATGTCAAAACAAAATATCACCCTTTCCTGAGCTTTACACTCGTTCAAAGCCATCTCTGTACACAGGATATTTGTACGGCTGAGTAAACACGGCGTCGAAAATTGCTGTCAGCGCTCCTTTAAGATTCATTAGGATTTTGAGAGAGAGCTCTCTCACTGAATCAAACAACCTTTCTTGCAACAATGATTAAATGCAAACATGCCACCACGATGCATAGATAACTTGCAATCACATATGCAGTACATTACACCGTTAGCCCATATCACGGAGCAATAGTAGAATCTAAAAACAAATCTTTCCCCGCCAAGTTTTTAAAGTCGCACAATCTGTTTTTTTCTTATAGAGCCACTTCTGCACTTTTCTAGACACAAAAGGAGCAGAAGCGAGAATGACAGTTGAAAACCGAAGGAAAGATGTGTAAGTTTAAGGGCTCGTTTAGTTTGTTAAACACAATATTAATGAGAACTAACAGACAATGATGCCAAGGAAAGTATAGGGGATGTTATTAGAAGTAATTGTAACGTAAATGTGAAGAAAGAAAAGCGGACGAAAGGATAACTTGCCACCGGCAGGGACGAACCTGCGACCTTCGAATTCGAAGGTCGCAGGTTCGGTCCCTGCCGGTGGCAAGTTATCTTTTCATCCACTTTTCTTTCTTCACATTTACATGGTCGCAGGTTCGGTCCCTGTCGGTGGCAAGTTATCCTTTCGTCCACTTTTCTTTCTTCACATTTACATTACAATTACTTCTAATAACAAATAACATCCCCTATACTTTCCTTGGCATCATTGTCTGTTAGTTCTCATTAGTTGAAAACTGAAGTAACACTTGCCTTGCCCTGGACGACAGCCGTCACAAGGTCCTTGGTACAGCCCGCAGCGAGCAATGCCAGTTCATACGTTTTCTGTGGGCAAATGTAAAAAAAATATCAGTCGTTGCAAACTTGACAAGCTTCCTTCCACTGATCGCATCTTTCTGGACAAATACTGCTCGAGTAGGCTGTCACATATTAGGCGAAACACGCGAGGATTTCGCGAAAGCACCACCCTCACAGCAGCAGTATATATTACAGAGATAGGAACAGATCTCTGTAATATATACGGCTATGTGATTCAGCATATCATATAAGGTTAATACATAGAAACATAGCCACCTGGTTAAGAGGCACGCCATACTAGAAAACTTTACCCCCAAGATTCTTTACCACCAAGAATACCCTTAACCCTTTACTGCCGAGCGTCGCGGATTCGCGACATACCGAAAAACTCCAAGCCAACAAGTCACGAAACGCGTGCTGCCTTTAATGCCGGCTGTCAAGTACTCACGGGGAATGTAGCTTTCAGAATGAAAAAATCTTGCGGCGTCCTAAGTAAGGTATTGAATGCTAGAACCAATTGTTTTGTAGCTGATGGCGGAGAGCGGGAAGCGCGTGCGACAGCTCTCACTTCTTCGTTCTTTCTCGCCTGAGTTACGTAAGTTCGCTGTTCAATAATTTTGTTTACTTGGTGTGTACGCACACAAGAGGTGGGACACAACAGGTTACATAGTTCTGACGCACATTTTTTGTTGCAAGATCCTCATTTCTGTGGCATATCGCACATTCGCGACATACCTGAAAGTATGCATTAAAGTTGCAGTTTAGATAAATTAACTGCAGAATCAATTAAAGGTTGCTATTTAAAGCTAGAAAATGAAAACAGTTATTATTTTGTTCGGCGGTTTCATAATTCAGGCATTAAAGGGTTAAAAGAACCAACACTCAGGCTTGTGTGAAAAGAGAAACACATCCTGCAGAAAGTGGCCACTGCTATGAACAGCTCAGCCAAATTTTGCAGTTGCGGGCGGCCAGGAGAGTTTAGAAGCGAAGGGCGAAGTTGCCGTTTTCGCTGGAGCCCTCCTTTTATATAGAGGCCTGTGCTAACTCTCTTCAGAGCTGCCAGCCAATGGTGTTTGGCATCGCACAACAGATTGCCTTCTATGGGCAAATGGCAGACATAAATCAAGAGCGGAATTCAGATCAGACGCACTTCTTACAACAGGGTGCCACCACGTGCCAGAGCTACACTCCATAGTCTGCTAACACTACACAGTAGCTGCACAAGCGCATACGGGAATCACAACAGGAGAGAGCGATGACGCTTCGTCATATGGGGTCGAGCTGTTGATATGCAGTGACATAACTTCCTTCCCCCATTCCATCGCTCCTATGTAGCTTCCAGCATGGTCGTCAGGATGAGAGAAAAGAGAAAGTGCTTAAAGTGTGGACGAATCCCTGTACACTTAAACCTCGATATAATGAACCCGGATATAACGGAATATCGGTTATAACGAAGTAAATGAACAATAGTCTTGCAATAGATATAGTGTTAGGAGTATACCTTTATAACAAATTTTCGGATATAATGAACTTATTTTCGTGTAAGATGCAACTTCGTTATAATGAGGTTTGAGTGTAACTCCTCTCGTTCTTAGCGGATTCTAGAAACTTCTGAGGCATTGATTCGTGAGGCAATGAACTCTGATACTGAGGCCATTCGATGATTAATTCGAAAAGTGGTTCAGAACCCCTTTGACAAGGATTTAAATCCAATTACATGAACACACTAGCGTTTCATTGTCGTTTCGATCCAAGCAGCGATGACTGCATACCATCCCCAATGGAATGCAGCCAATGCAGCTTGCATCGAAAACATGATCTGAAGGTCAAGAGCGCAATGCCATAGCAAATGGGCTACAGCGGCACATAAATCGTGAAAGAGCAGAGAAGTACGATACCGAATTGATGTAGATGGAGTCGAAGCGCGCACAAAGGGCCTCCAGAGCGTCGGCGTCCGTTTCCCCGTGCGTTTTCTTCAGCTGCTCCAAGTGTTCCGGCCTACAACAAACACAGTGCTGCTTGCCAAAGCCATTCCTTCACAAAGTCACTCAGTCTTGTGCTAACTACAACAACCATGGATCCCAATATCTGCTCGCTGTCACTTCAACCATGAGTAAAAGGAAAATAAAAATCAGTGGAAACTATTTACTGCAGAGTATAGTACACACAACAGCAAAAGTCTGCGGGATGCGAAGTGCTCGAGAAAGCTCTACTGTTGCTTTGTCTGGGTACCTACATAACAGACAAATAAATATTCCAGCCTGTAGTTTGTATTGCAAGATATACAATCACCAGTTAGATTGGAAGCATTATGCATCAACAGAAAAGGAATTTGCATTTGTTGTGGAGATGACGTCCCATAAACATTTGCTGTTGGGTGTACATAAGGATCTTTTGGAATCAGTACTCACGAGACCTGCAAAACTGCAGAGGCCTACTTTCTCTCCACGTTCATCGTAGGGTATCTAGTTACTTGTTGCAGCAACCAATGGTAGCCTACTCTTTTTCTGCGCCAACTGCACAGCATTACTTTTTGCGGCAACTGCACTGTCCCGCTTTTTTACGCGTCGAATGTATAAGGTTTCCACTCGTTAAGGCAAAACTGTCACGACCTGCTCTCTTTCTGCGTGGTTATGGTTACTCACTGTGGCAATCGTACCGTACCACAACATGTACACATTAGTTCACAGAGAAGTCTGTCAAAAGTCACAACTTCAAGCGGCGATAAAATCTTGAACTGGTTCTCAAAGCCCCATCCACCTTTTTCATGGTTCCATGGCACATACGCCCTTTCGGGAATGTCGTGAAACGCTTTGGTTGGGTGCTTGCATGCCTTTCAATCTCGGAGACTTTCGTTTTGGCCATCGCAGTTGTCGCGAATCACCCCGCAAAGCTCTGCCTCCCTACCAAAACGGCAGGGGGGCAGCACAGGAACACGAAAAAGGCGGATTCTTCAACTAACCACTGGGGAGCGTTAGGTGCTGCAAAAACCTAGTCAACATGACAAAATCCACAACTGAAATCATCGATCACTGGCGATCCATCTGAACAGCATGGTAGCGAAAGAGTTTGTCCTAGTGCAGTTTTCGTTAGTTTGTTCCCTCTAAAAATTTCAGACAAGCGAGCCAGCAACATGAGCCGGTGGACACTCACTCGTGCAAGGCCAGAATCTCGGCTTCCTCGGCCTTGCGAGCCTGCAAAGCAAACAAAGGACAACTTGTATCAAATGGAGCGCACATTTTGTCATATGAGAACAGCATTTGTCTGGAAAGTGTGGGGGGATAAAAAGTGATGGAGAGTGAATCGGGGAAAGAAAGGGATAGATGACAAATGGACATAGAGACGGACAGCGAGAGATGCAAACAATATAACCATGAACACCAAAACGATGGTACTAGTGTTAAAAGTCCCCCATGAATGCTGATAGACTGCAGAAACCAGAATCGCGCGACTAAAGTCACCTGTGTGGAGCTCTATCGAATGCACTGACATAACTTATTGTACTGATAGTAAACGGTTGCCTGGTCAATCCAATATAGTGCCTGTTACCTTCCCCTAGGCGCCATGACGTGGGCATGCGGATAATGTACACCAGTGCCTTGTCACAGTCACGTGTGTCGCACGTGGTGCTGTTCGCCCTTAATTAATTAATTAATTAATTAATTAATTAATTAATGTAGCCTACATTGCCCAAGTGGGCATTATATACATTTTTTCAGTTCTTGTGGTCTCCGAACGTTTGATGCTGAACATACGTAACAGCACGGCATGATAGTACGGTTCAAGAGAGATAGGATGCATCATGCAATCGTTGGCGAGACTCACAGGTATACGGAAGCAGCGCTCGACCAAGCCATAGTCAACACAGCGCTGGTAGCTGGCGGTCAGCCGCTCTGGACACTCCGGGTGCCGGCTGTCCCACAGGCTGAGATGCTCTGCCATGCGCTCGTCGTAGACCAAGCCTGTGCCATCACCCATCTGTAAAGTAGCAATAATATCAGGGGTTTTGCGAGCCAAAACCACGACTAAGTGCATTCACGACTACAAGGCGCATCGTTGTGGATTGCTCTGAAAATTTCGACCACCCGGTGTTCTTTAACATGCAACAACATCACAGAAAACATGGTCCTTTAGCATTTCACCTCCATCAAAATCTGTAAAGCAGCGTTATGCAACAGGCACGCACAGGAGTCCAGAAATTGCCCATGATGAAGTAGCCCTCGGCATGGGTGCAGTGTATATCTAGACTTGCTCGACTGGATCGTTTCGACGGTAGCTACAGAGGGGCATTATAAATAAAAAAAACTCACAGGGTCCGTAATGCACTCAGACGACTGAAAGGCGAAAGCCATGTTTTTTTTCCTCTCAGTCGATGTATTAATCGTGCCCTGCCAACCAGCGAAAGCTTTCTGCACCTAATGCGGTTTTCCACTGCCTCGAGGATCGGAGCCAGATCACCTCGTTTTGTACTACCTCTGTGATCAGCTCACTGCTGACCAAGCTACGTCGACATGTGACGATGTCATCATGTGACGTCACAAATTTTGGCGATCTGTGACGTCTTGATGTCATACGGTAACATTATCACGTGACGGTGATTTTTTTTTACATCTTTCATGTTGAAACCGTCGACAAAGCATACCGTCAATTTTTGCATTTGATAAGGCTTTCACCTGAATAGTATCTGGAGTTCCACATGTCAAAACCACGATGTGGTCATGATGCCTGCCGTATTAGAGGGTTTTGCAAGTTTCGACCATCTGGTGTTCTTTAACGTGCACTGATATTGCACAGACGTCTACCATTTCGCCGCCATTGAAATGTGACCGCAGCAGCCAGTATCGAATCCGTGACCTTCGGGTCGGTAGCCGAGCACCGTAACACTGTACCACCAATGTGGATGCGCATCCTTAAAGCAATATGCATGTGCATGTTTACACCTATGTGCGTGCCATACAAATGCATTGTCAATTTTCACGATGTCACGCTCTGTTGTGTGAGCAGGCAACCAAGTCCTCTCAAACTGTTTGCACAGCTTCTAACCTTGGCCTCTCACAACACTTCTACTATTAAAGGTCAACTTAATTGATTGTATTCATGTACACGCTCTCTTTGACATGGATAGCGTGAAAGCGACCGAGATGAAAGAAGGAACGACAAGGGCACCTGTCTTAATTTCTTTTGTGCTTTTTTGCACGGGCCAAATCAAGATGCATTATGAACTCACCCAGCAGACCGATCTTTACATGTTCTCCCTACAACAGCAAGACACGTTGGACATATGATTGAGCATGCTCTAAGCATAAGCTCCATCCCATATTCTGTACGCCTACAATGCATGCCAAGTCACACCACAAGGCACGAGATTAAGTGATACTTTTTTTGGGCACGGAGGATGAAACGAAATGGTGCTCCCCATTTATGTATCTTTACTAATGCGATGTGTTCATGCAAGTCCACACAGCCAGAGCGCTGCTAGAAGATATCTTCGTTTATGCTAAAACACTGGTCTACAAACTTTCGTTCGCAGCTGTAAATTCCGCCAGACCCAGAAAGACACAGTGAAGCTTTCCATGTAGGGCACTATGATCCTCCTATGTGTGTCTGCATCTTATTCAATGACCCAAGTTTGTGGGCGAGATGCACGTGCATTTCACGTTAGCAAAGCAATTCCCGCCATCAAAATAGCAATGCAACCAAACAGCTACGCTGTCGCTGAATAAGCAGCAGCTTGAAGCGAATGTAGTTGAGAAGGCACACAAGATTTGAAACATGTGCTGTGAATTTGAGGATGTAGAGTCAAAGTAGGTATTGTGATTGCCCAAGAGTAATGAAAGGAGCAGGTCAATTTGGTCATACTAGGGCTGAGAAACTGCGTTATCAACGTGTATGTAATTTATTGTAACCTATCATGTAATGATCAGTGTTGTTTGGAACCGCAGGTTCATTGGCCTCTGAATTCCTACGGAATGAATACACTCTTTTAAGTTGTACTCTTCGCTGCTTCAGTTACCACTGAGCAGTTTCGAAACACTTCGTTTACACATTTTATCGCACTCCTATCCCATCATCTGATCTCGGTTGGCTGGCCATGTTGCAGACCACAAGAAGGAGAGATGTTATCGCGTAGATCAGCGCTTAAAACACGTATAAGCAGTACATCGCTGCTTCTTAAACGCAGCCAAGGAGTTCACAGCAATTCGCAAGTCATCTCTAATATGCCTCATGTAATCTTTACCAAATGACTTTGAGGTAGTAACGTTCGCGGATAAAAACACAGCGAGACACAACCAGCCGCCGGCAGTGTCGTTCTGTCTAATCGCTAGAGCCTGTTATCAAAAAAGTTTCACGAAAACAACCATACTCATGTCGTCACTAGCTCGCCGTTCTGTCAAATATGTCCGGGTTCAAGTGGTTTATTTATTCTACTGCCAGTCTCTCATGAGACCATGGCAAGTGGGCACTGCATAGATACTATGAACGCTTATCGCGTTAACCATCAAACAGTACAGTAAAAAAACAGAAAAAAAAGGGAGTAACATCAACTTTGCACTTTACACATGGTTCACGTACTACTGCGTGGGTACATGGTCCGCGGAGAAGCGAACTCACCGCCAACTTTACGGACTGATGATCGCCGCTTCCGTCTTCGTCTACTGCAGCCATCCTTCACTGAGAATGCAGCGTGGGGAAAAGAAAAGGACGACAGAAAGCACACAGCGTGCCCCGGCCGCGGTTAGTTTCTGATTCGAAGGCGTTGCCGCGGCTTCAGCGATGACGAGCCACAGAGCACATCAGGATGCATGCGCGCCGGCGCATTTTACGCGAGTACCGCTACAGGCGCACAGATGTTGCAGCATGATGGGACTTCGCAAGGCTTGCAGCAGCTCGCCAGGTTGATCGGTGGGTTGATGCTCTTTCCTACGCGTTCTGTCAGTCGGCGTGCACGTGACAACAGCGCTACACGTGATCCCAACAATCAACAAATTTTTTCACGGGCGAGCGTAGAAAAAGACTAGCATATCAACAAGCGTTATCGTCGAAAACTGTATGTGACGTTCCTTTGACGAAATGTGGTTGGGTGGCGCTGCCGTCGTATTCCCTACGGCGGGACGGCCAAAGTCAACCCGACCAAGGTAACAAAAACAACAGGATTCAAAAGTGGGATAGGGTTGCCGGTGGCCGTGTGCTATTTATAGGTTGTTTGCAGTTTAATCTGTGCCATTATCATTTCTGTCCTAAGTTCCGTACTACTGTGCTCTTTATTTCAGTTGTAGCGCGCGCACCAGTCGCATGCTTACGGTACATTTACCTCCTACAGAATATTTGCCGACGCACGCGGTTTGTGCGTTTGTGATTAGCACGCTCATTTACGAGCTTCGCCATATGGCGAGTACTTTATTGCTGTGCTGGTCGTAAAAGAGCCTGCACATCAACAGAGACATTCTCATGTTTATGGCTGTGTGGTCAAGGGAGTTCTTGGTGGGGACATGGCGTTAGCGATAAAAGGTTAATTAACACCAACTTCGCCCAAAAAGGTTGCTAATTAGGCTTGCTCGTGCAGTTCAACAGCAAAGAGGCACCCCTCTCTATTTTAGAGACGTAGGGAGCTCAGTTTGTGCCTGAAAAAGTAGTAACGTTATAATTTTTTGCAAGTTCTATTTGTGTATGACTATAAATACATGAAAACGAAAAAAATGCACTGAATTAGAAGCTAAATGCATGTCGACCAATTTGATTAACACCAGTTGGAGCTAATTAAGTAAGAGTTTCATGGAATTCAGCAAGCTCGAATTTTGGCTTAAAATAAATACGCATTATGCACCCTCATTGAGATGAATTTAAATCAGCTCAGTCATAATTTTTTTTACTGTCCACGATGGCTTTACAACGCCCTACATTTCTACTAATAAAAAACCAATATAGACACTAGAAGACCTCATCAAAAATCTATCATGCAAATGTCTTTCTTGGTTTACTGCACATGACGAACCAGTAACGCATACAGAAAAAAAAAAAAAACGTACACCACTATTGAGAAACACGTCAAGCCATACAAGCAAGCACTGCAAGTACGTAAAAGTTGCAGCATTTTCTTTTATTAACTATTATACCAACACACTGCAAAAATATGTTTTTTCGTTATTACGTATAGCAAGTGTAAAACATCCATTTCACTGAAAGAGTAAATGATCATTATGCTTGGCACACCCTCCTATAAGGCACTCCTCAAATAATTTGATTAACGCCTATAGCTACCACCATCCTAGTTTCAATATATCACCGAGCTGTTGACACTTCCACCCATGCAGTTAGCACTTCCATCACATTTCATAGGGCTTACGTAAATTGTGTGAGCTGCACATTCTACTATGTACTAATTAAAAAGAAGTAAATGTTGGTGTTGCAATTTCCCCAAAATTCCATCAAAGCTTAGATGAAACTGCGTCGGATCCTATCGACACGCATTAAGATGCCAATGTGTTCTGATAAAAGCATCACAATCTGGCTGTAATAGGTGGCATTCTAAACTCGATGCCGGCGACAGAGTATCCGGCTGCAGCGATTGTTTCCGTTGCATGCTGCCAGCAGTAACAATGGCCCCCAAGATCTGTATCCCTTCATAAGGATCTAGAACACTGTCATTCGAGACGTGGATTTGGATGCCATCTATGTGCGACAAAAAGAAGAAAACGATACTGACCTAAATTTTGTCATCTTTCATTATTCATACAAAACTTGTGTGAAATTTGCGCGTGCAAATCGGATAAACACATCACTGTGGATGACAAAGTACAGTACGGTACAATGTCAAAGAGAACACTAAACAGTTCATAAAGCTAATATAGCTAGAAAGCTAGAACCTTTCCTCACGTTTACCGGAAAGGAGGGGCCTATGTAATTGCTGGACACATGAGGAACAGGCCTGCAGGCTTTTACGCCCAGTCTTGGTGGTCATCGATGGCAGAATACTCACTACGTGCTCTCTTTCAAAACCAGATCACATTACACATGCATTGTATCGATCCCAGAGTAATCTGCCAATGCTCACACAAACGAAACGTGGTGCAACAAACAGTCACAACAAATGTGCCAAAAAAATCACTGCAGTGAGCTCAACGTACAATGCACTTGGGTGCAGCAGATCAGCTACTCGTTCAATGTGTACATACACTTCAGATACTAATCTCTTTCCTTTGCCCATTAGCTTAACACATGCATGAGATGCCCGCACAAATATAGACCCACCCAAACATATTTCCATGAGCTAGTGTAGATTCTGTTGAAACACTACCACCAGCGGCAGTGTTGCGAAACGCCACAACAACCTCGAAGAAGACTAGTGTTCCGAGTAACCCGTACTCCTCACACAAACAGAGCTGCACAGGACTTTCCGACAAACGTTGGCCCACATGGACTTCAGAAAAAGTTAATAAGATAAATCTCTCCGCTGCCACGTTCAACACATTCATGCACCGACTGTCTTGTGCAAAACACACAGATTGCAAGGAAAGAGCAAAAAAAACAAAAAAAGTCAACGGGATCACGAAGGCACTGACACGACAATGCTAAGCCCAGTGCAAGAAACGCGAAACAGCCGATCGCCGGTGGGTCAAACTCGGAGCCACAACACTGCTGCATTAGCTTCGAGCCTTTGAATTCGCACGTCGAGAACAATGAGCCATATAGGTGGCGCCAAAAACTCATCTTTGCCTCCTCTGAACCTGCCACAAAAGAGTGAGTCTTTCAGGAACTCATACACAACATCCGCTTCAGCCCTACAACATGTCTACATGCAAGCTGCAAACAGTTGGCCCATAAGTAGATCAATCTCTCTCTTTCTCTTTGGACTCGGGTGCCACCCGCAGAAAGCATCACACCCACCGTGGAATGAAAACACCAATGAAAACACCCTGCTTCAGGATTAATCATTCCATAGTTAGAACAAATTGGCCATAGTAAAACACAACAATTTTTCCACTTGTGTTGAATTTGTAGCGCAGAGCGAACAAAGACCAAAGAAAGGACAATGACAAGCACTGTCTTTGTCAGTTTTGCATTACCAATTCAACACGACATTGCGACTACATCAGCATGCCCGAGCGTCTACATAGTTTAATCTTCCTTGGCACGCAACGAGGCACGTGCTGCTTAGCGAATTTGTAATGCACGCTGGTGCAGTTGTGGCTACCGCGCAAAGTCGTGGCACCGAGACACCAGGAATGCTGGACGTGTCTGCTCCCATCACACATTATCGAGTCGAGTTAGTGAAAGCACGTTTGGTCCCGGATGGCAACCACAATCTCCAACATGCTCGTGGTGGTCAACGCATTGTAGAATGCTACCGCCAGTGGGTCTTTGCTGGCACACTAAGGTTGTGCGTCCGTGACGTTGAGGGTGAAGAAGTCGGCCACCGTGGAAATCAGCTCCGGGTCACGGTGCATGTGCTTGTGGCCATACCCCAACCGGCCGTCGTAGGCGTGCAGCCGCAGAGGCCCCGCGCCGGGCTGGTTCCGGCGCGCTTCTCGCAGTGCCTCGTGCAACGCCTCGCCCAACGGAAACGGGACTGTCACATCGTCACGTGCGTGCAGCACTAGCACGGGCAGTTTGGCCGGAAAGTGGCGGGCACGAGCGGCGCTGTCGAACTGGACGACGGGGTCGTTCTTCAGGCTGTTGACGAAGGCACACTCGAAGTAGGGCAGCCACCGGTAGGGCAGCGACAGCGGATGCGTGGCAGCTACGTGGTGCAGGGCGTCGAACGGGGCTTCGAGGATGAGACCTGCTGGTAGCGGTTCTCCGCGGCGGTTCAGCTCTTCCATGAGGCGCACGGCTACGCCGGTTCCCAGCGAGTGGCTCCACACTATCAAAGGCCGGCCAGCTGTGCGAGCCTGGAGCCAGCGTAGCGCGGTGCGGGCGTCCTGCGGAAGCGCCTCGGCGGAGGGTCCAGCCGGACCCGAACCGGAGTCGGCGTAGCCCCTGTAGTCGAGCGCCAGCACGTGTGCATCCAGACGTCCAGTCAGCACCTGCATATGGCCACATTTGTCAATGTTTTCCCGCACTTAATGCAATCACGAAGTGACTTGCACTTTGCAGGCCTAGGCCAAAAAGGCCATCTGTGTACACGAGCTCCGTTAGACAAGCTCTTTTTAAAACGTCGTGGCCACACAGATAAGCAAGCTGACCTTTCACTTTTTTATAAAATATACTATAATTCCACTTTCCGATCGCTCTTGATTCACCCACCACCACTCACATCTGCTCATAGAAATCATTGCCATAAAGTCAAATGTCTCCTCCAGTAAGACTGTCACGGGCTCACAGTCATTTTTTCCCAAAACCTCTGGTGACCGGAATAACCTGCAGTCATCAATAGTAAACATACATGATAGAACGCTCTTCAAAAGTGCTTTAGTTAACATGATCTAGTGCTATAAGGTTCTTACATTTTTGTCGCTGGCGCTCTTAATTAGTGCCATTTTACTTCTTGCTGTTATCACTCATTCCTACTGGATTCACTAAATTGAGCTTTAAGTTTTGTATGCTGGTGTTTGAACTAGTGCCATCTTTCACTTTTGGTTATTACTGGACATTGCTGCTGCAGTCACTAAGCTTATCTTTATATTGATATTGATGCATTTTTTTGAAGCTGTTAAAAGCTGAAGGTAAAACGTCAGTCCGTCATGAAAAACCTTTCGTTCCATTGCCTAGCAACAAAAAAACCACAGCTGCACGCACCACCTGGATTTAACCTCCCCTGTGCGCCTGAACTGAGGAGGAGCCGCTGCCAAGCCATAACCACCGACGGAGCGCTTCGTGCAGCCGCCCCGCCGATTTGCCCGGCGTGGCGCGAGTCGAGCCTGGCGACGAAAGGCCTGCGCTTCTACTAGGGGTGCCACAGCCAGGTTTGCACATGGGTTTCTGGTGCTAAAGTTTGGACATTCTTACAAGGTCTATGAGTGGTTTGACTCTACTCTGTCTACGTCAAGGAAAGACCAGCATCAGCCAAGAAGGCCACGTAAAGAGCTCCTAAAATCGACCAGTTTTTGCCCCTCCCCTCTATAATGCACTGTACACGCCTTGATGGTATTAGACATAAATAAATAAATAAATGCATAAGAATTTGGAAGTCAGAACTGCAGCCAGGGAATGTTGCAGAAAGAATATTCTTGCTTGGAACAGCCCTTTAATAAACCTAGTTATGTAGGTAAGCAAAGAAACATTACCGTAACAACTGATCATCTGGTGATGGATTAGAAACCAGTTGCCAAAGGATTTGTGAGTGACTTGAATGATGCCTTCAAGGTAGTACCGCTACATTTAACCAAATTGTTTGTGCAAGACTGTGTGATTTTGTGTCAGACAGAAAAAAAAAGAAAGCAACACAATGTATAGGCAAAGGCGAGAATGGTGTGTGTGTGAGCAGTCACAAGCAAAGTGCTAAATTATACCAGATATATTAGAGAGGAGAAAAAAATTTTGAATGCGCAATGTAATGCAGTGGGGAAATGAATGAGCCAGTGGTTCTCAAATGGGGTTCTGCGGAATCCAGGGGTGTCCGCGGAGACCCATTTAAATAAAAGCCACGTACTTAACCCTGCACTGCTGTGTTGTGACCCCCCCCCCCTCCCCCTTTCTTTCTCTCCCTGCAAGGGGTCTCTCATCTATCCCACCGATCCCACCGGCCCACAAGGGTCCACAAAAATTCATGGCTGAGAAACACTGGAATAAGTGATTGGCACATGAGAAGCAATCGACACTACGTACAGTTCGTCAGGGTACATTTAGCTACTACACATAAGCGTTCAGATTTGCAATTTGTTCTCGATTATAAGCTTTGATGATCTGGTGCCGGACGATTTTCAAAAGGCATGTGTGGCCACTTCAAGCACACAAGACGGACACATTTGTTTTTGTAACCAACATGTACAATTTTATCATCTGGCTTTCACGCATTTCCCATGCATCGTGTTTGGCGAAACTCCCTTGGTCATTCTTTGACAAAATGACCAGATTGCCACATTAATTAAACATTACAGTTGCTCAAAAAGTTACCGTTGGTTAATCTGACCAGAGTCTTTCAAAAAAGTTTACATCTTTCTAGTGACCAGATAAAAGAGCTTTTGGTTAGCGAGAAGGGCGCTTAACTTTTGCAAAATTTAAAGTTTCTGATGAGACTCCAGCGATGAACAATTTACCACTGATTACATAGAAAAAAGATAGCAGAACGATGTGAATCAATGGCGTGGATGGAAAAAGCAGTTATCCAGCATCACCACTCTTCAAAGAGTTGCCTACTTTTTGAAGCATCATTTAGCACTATAAGCATAGGCGTGCGCACGAGGGGGGGCAGCGCCCCCCTAGTCACCTGAGAAGGGGGGGCGCTGCGACGAGCAGTTGCCCCCCCCCGAAGGGGAACCCTGCAACGCCTATCACTATAAGTCATTTGATTATAGGGCAGATATATGGCAATGAAATTGTCGCATCATTTAGCACCAAGAGTCATTGAACGACCTTCCACTAAGCCATCAATAGACACCCTCTTTTTAGTACTGGTCCATACCTTGTAGAGGCTGACACGGTGCCCGCCAGCGCGAGAGCCACCATTTCCATGCAAGTACAGCACCACAGGCCGCTTGTCGTGAGCAAACCAGTCCTGGTCTAGCTTATCGCAGCCTAGCCGATCCACAGAGGAAGCCGGAGGAATGTGCCAGGCTCCGAGCCGCAGACCTGCCTCCTCCGAGTCCAAGTAGAAGTTGTGCGCACACCTGTGAGGCGTACACAAGAGTTCAGGCACTCATGAGAGCCGGCATTTGGGCAAGTTGGTATACGTAGACGTATAATGATGAAAAAGGAACGCTGAAGCTTTTCACATGCAAAGAAATCCGAGTGTTTAACACATGGCGTCTACCATAAGCGTGCGCAGAGTTCCCCTTCAGGGGGGGGGGGGGGAATGTTCATCGCAGCACCCACCCCTCCCTATCATATCAATGTATGAGAATGACTTTGTGCCCCCCCCCCCCAAGAACGACCTTCCGACATAGCATTCACCATACCAGCATTGCCCGACAATCGGTGCAGCGGTGCAAGGGGCTTCAGCAGAGGATAGCGTGGCGAGAATGCAACTTGCACCATTCTCAATGGTAATGTCAACTTCTTTTTTGCCTGGATCAGGCTGAAATGCAAAAGATTTCATTTTATTTCGTCCTGCAATGCAATGATACCTTTTTTTTTCTTTCATAGGTACTTTGGGTACTTGTGATTAATTGTCCCGAGGCCCGACTATGTCAGCGGGCTTGTGTTCCAGAATGTACCACTGGTGGTGCAAACCATGTCCTCCATTTGCCTTCCATTCTCGATTACTGAAGCGCTGTAGCACGTAATAGAGGAGACTCTCCGTAAACGGAAATCTCTTAAACGGATTTGCTGCTTAAATAGAACGACTGTCTTTAAAATTATTGGTTTCACATTTGAATTCTGCACCCCTGTTCACCTCTCAGTAAATGGAACTCCTCAGAAACGAAACATATTTTCCTGATCAATTCAGGTTCCATTTAACGAGAATCTACTTACTGACGTTTTACACATACTCAAGCACTGATCTTTCACTCTTACATAAAACGTTATTTGCCTCTAGTGTACATTTAAGGAGGAACTTCACAGATTCAGTGAACCAAAGTGACACCCTGCTCGTGATGAAAAAATAAGAAAATTTAAAAAAAAAATATTTTTTTTGAGCTGATAGTTGTCAGACCTGAGGTCGTACGATCTGGGGTCGTTCAGGCGAGGGAAAGGCGGCAGGTTGACAAAGGTGAGGAAGACTGCTTTGTGTCTGATCCAGGGCGACACGTAGAACACGGCCGGCGCAATCACCAGGACCCCAATGGCTATCGACACAAGAAGTAGTAGAAGCACGGACAGTGTGCTGCGCTGCTTCCGCTTTGGGGGGCACGCGCGCCTTTTTCTCGTCCTTCTGTGGTGGCGTTCCGGACGCAGTCGACGTAGGGGAGCCTCGCCTACGCAGCATCTGTGCAAAAAATTAATGCCCGATGTTGCTGCATGTAACGTATCGCAGTATATCCACATTGTCGACGACAGATTATCGTACGCCGCATTTTAAACAATGCAACCACCTGAATATCACTAGACTCTCTATGCACGTCACATTGTGCAGCAAAAACAGCAGCATATATGCACTGTTGTGACTCTCCATGTACTGCATATTACGCGTAATATAACAACTTAGCACACTTGATAACTTACACATAATGTACTGCACAGTGCACAATAAGAACAGAAATTTGCACAAATCGTTGGGATTCTCTATGTACTGCACCTTGCAACATACGGACGTTGCTGGCATTCCTTATGTACTGCACATTATACAGCGATAATTGCAGTGTGTGCACATTGCTGGGACATTCCCCACGTGCTGCACATTAACCATAAATTTCCGCACATTGTCGACATTACTCACAAATACTGCACAGCAGTAATTGCAACGTCCACATGATGTTGAGATTCTCCATTTAGTGCACATTGTCGAGATTCTTCCCGTGCTGCACATAACACTATTAACATAACATGTGTACGCATTTAAGAAATAGTTACTGCTGGCATATTTTAATGTCAAGGTTTCTACCGGAGATTAGCATTACCAAGAATGTGCTTTTCAATGTGGATGCAACTATAAATTTGTGTATACAAACACACACACTTTCACGAAGGCAAGACCACCTCACGGTTCAACGTTGAGGAAGCTATGTTTCACAGTTTTGTCATCTTCCCTAACCACAAATTCTACTCGGCCCACGAAGAAAGGAACATTTCCAATAAAGGCAGATTCCCAGTCAAAACATTACCACACACATGTATGCACAAGCAAACATGCACAGATATATACAGGGTGCCCCAGCTATCTCTAATCAGAGTTTTAAAATATGCCGATGCATTTATGATGACGTGACTAAATGCATGTTGCTGACTATTGCCTGGAGTATGTCACACCATTTCCTGTGTTCTTCTGAATTGGCCTAATTAGGCATGTTTAATGAACTAACTTTTGGAGCAACAAAGCTGGGCAAAAAAATTCCATTGAGAAAGTAGTAGATAGGTGTGTAAAATGTCCGGTTAGACAGTTTCTTTCTATCTATTAAGTATCAGTGTTTTTCTGCTTACTACAGATACCCGCGAAAAAAAACTAAAAAAAAAAGAACAATGTCACATGCTTGCTTGTGCGCCGTAATTGCACAGCTCCCTCACGTTCTGCATGGAAACGACCATAGCATTTAGCCAGGTGTGCTGCATCAACAGGGCAGCGACAATGGTGGTGGCTGTGCGATGACATGTTTTTCTAGTGGCAACACAAGTGATAACCGCTGCGTCTGAATATAGTTGTCATGAACCTCTGAGAGGGAAGCATATCATTTCTACGCGGAACATGAGCGCGCAAGCGGGTATGTCACGTGGTATTTTTTTTTATTTCGCAGGCATTTGTAGTAAGCAGAAAAACACTGACATTTAACAGATAAAGCTAGAAACTGTCTAATCAGACGTTTTGCAAACTTATCAACGCGCTACTCATTGGAATTTCTTGTCCAGCCTCAATGCTTCAAAAGCAGAAAAACACTAATACTTAATATATAGAAAGTCAGCAACTGTCTAATCGGACATTTTGCAAGCGTTATCTACAATTTTCTCATTAGAATTTTTTGCCCATCTTTGTTGCTTCAAAAGTTAGTTAATTAAACATGCCTAATCAGGCAATTAAGAACACAAAAAATAGCATGACGTACTCCAGGCAATAGTCAGCAACATGCATTTGGTCATGTTGTCATAGAGTGCATCAGCATATTTTTAAACTCTGGCTAAAGATAGCTGGGGCACCCTGTATATGCATATTTTTGTATGAGAGAGATAGAGAAATGAAGGTGGAAATCCATTTCTGTTATAGCTAACCATATGAAGCCAAAACGATAATGAAACCAAGAAAAGAATGGAGGGAAAATCATTTCCTCTTTTATCTGCAATGCTGAAGTGGCCCATAAAAGTGATAAGAAAGAAGCAAAGCCTGCCAATAAGAACTGAAAGAACAGCTTTCTGCAAGTTGCAAGTTATTGAGCCAACTCTTGACAAGTTCCTTCTTATTGAGCCGATAAAGTGCACGTGAGCACTGTAATAGATTGTCCACAATGCAACGGAAGTTCTCGACAAGGGCAGATATATCAGACATTGTGAAAGATAAGATAGGTGGCATATTGTAGCTCATCTAAATCGAGCTGAAAAGAAGGCTCGTGCCCCGGCATCTTTAAAGGGGCCCTGCGACGCTTTTTCGTCTGCACTCTGCAGTGCTGGAGTTCGTGTAGTGCCGAATACTGAGATGAACGCAAAAAGAATTATCGAAATTGGCACACGGTAACGGAAGTTATTAGCCTTCAATCTTCAAGACCCTAGCAGACGACGAGAAAAAACGTTCCCTTTTGCATTTCACTCTCCCACTGACGTCAAAGGCCTCTTCCAATCACCGCGCGCCTCTTACAACGACGTACCGGATGACTCGCCTCGTGGTGGCCGTTGTGCAGCACTCCTAGCGTCGTTTTGCAATTGTTTTCACATTTTCATATTTAAAAGCAGAAATCCTTTTGTATCCGAGGAAGTAGAAAAAGTGCTTTTATAATTTTTAGCGCACAATAGTGTGGCATATCTGTGACCTTATGAATATCACGCACGACATGTCGCGTCGAACCAATGAAAATGCACAGCCTATGTCGTCACTCCCGCGTGATGAAGCGTCACTTCTGATCACAAAAATGGCCGCTGTGTGTCGCTCTAGTCCGAAAAAAGTGTAGTTTGTCCATTGAAGTAAAATTATAACAGCTTTGTTTCTGGCGTTACCACTCGCGCAATGATATCGGTGCATTCTACAGTTCGAGAAGAAGCGATGAAAACGACACGCTTTATTTGTGTCGCAGGGCCCCTTTAACATCAACTCGTAGCGATGCGATGCAAGCCCAGCTATGGTGACTAAAGAACAGCCTTATTGTTACATCTCCAAGCAAATGTTGCATATGTACCAGCAGTAGATGGAGCTAAAAAACAAGACCAAAGAGAAAAATGAGAAGCTAAAGAACATAATTCTTTAAAGTTACCTTAGATAAATGTATAAGCTCGGTGTTTTCACAACAGTTGTGTACAAAGGCTAATGATATGCATGTCAAACAGCAGTCATTTAAGAACACTCAAGCTCTATTTTTTGTGCATCAAACACCAAGCATAGGTCAACTTAAAGGACTGAAAAGTACTAACACAGCATCATCGAGAAAAGCACAATCATTCGCTTCTTCGTATTCACCCATTTTGTTCACCTATGTGCTGAAGAACAAGCAGGCGAACAGATAACGTGTACTTCAGAGACTGAATATCAAATAGACAGTCAACTGTAGAGGAAAATGGTTCAGGTAGAGGTATGATGCAAGCACCACGTGAAAATCGGTACGTACTTCTATGGTGGCTGATGTGGACGATTAGCTAAAACAAAAGACCGCACTATATTCTGTCCAAAATAGAAAATGAAGACAATTAGGTGTCCTCACGTAGCGCCTCCATTTGTCTGCCAATGCAATCAGTACTCCCGACGCAAGCATTCTT
The DNA here is from genome assembly GCA_030522465.1 of Rhipicephalus appendiculatus. Taxonomy (NCBI): domain Eukaryota; kingdom Metazoa; phylum Arthropoda; class Arachnida; order Ixodida; family Ixodidae; genus Rhipicephalus; species Rhipicephalus appendiculatus. Next base: position 87,166 of record JALIZH010013083.1, read on the forward strand.
CCACACAATAGTTTGAAACACGAGCCCAGCTGCACATTACGCTATCTGCCAACACAGCTGACACGATGCAAAGGTTCGGAAATGCAATTTTACGGCCGACAGTTCGATGACTTCGTGCACTTCCTGGGGAAAGCGTACAGGCATAGCCATACCCAGGAATTTTTTTCGGGGGGGTGTTTATGTGTAGAACGGCTAACTTTGGCAACTGGTGGCATATGTGCAAGCGTCTAGCTACTTCAGTATCACTCGAAAAGTTAAAGAATGAAAAAATTTCGGGGGGTGTCAGAGCTCCCTCAACTCCCCCTAGCTACGGCCCTGCGTGCAGGTTAGGGAAGATTGCTTTACATCGTCACATTTGCAGCCTCAGAAAAAAAAAAAATTGTGGAAAAAGGGCAGAGCTTCTAAAATCCCATGCTTTGAATATTACAATAGGGGATAGGCACTTTGTTGGGATCAGAAATAATTCGAGGTCAGAGCTTCTCGTCATACGACATGTGAGTCACTGTCATAAATCAAAGCCTGAGAGTTTTTGTCCCGCATGTCGTGTTCTGTCGTGTAAAGGGCAAGTAAAAAAAAAAAATAAACGAGGCGGAGATACTTAGTTGCGTGAATTGAATTTCGTACAGATGCTGAACAGGTGTTTCTCGCAAAGCTTTTGAAGCGGCGCGTTTGTTACGCTGTATTTCGTGAATTTTTGTCGCCCTGCCTCTTTTTCGGGTACGCTGCTCGCGCTGTAAGCTTCAAATCAATGCCACGATCGCATTCCTTTTCCTGCCTCCATTTCGCCGAGCTTAGTTAGAAATTACGCGAGTCGAATCAGCACGTTAAACGGGTGCATGCACAATATGCGCAAAATCAGCGACGAAGTTCTGTAGCAAAGGAAGCTTCGCGTCGGACAGCGCCAGCTCACTCGCTGTCCCATTGTTTTTCACGCACAAACAGCGCGCCCGGCAGCTACATTTTTTTACCCTTTTGTATTTTGTGCCGCAGCCTTTCATCCGACAGCGCTCCCCAGACCTTGAGAAGGCGCTAGTCAGAGCGCGCTTCGGATAACACTCGGGCCATGTGTGCATATGACGCAACGGAAAGTCTCAGAGAACAATCGCTTCTCGCATCTCACGAGGAAGTTGCTGAACGGTAGCAGCACCTCACCACCTCCCCTGTTGAGAATGACGTAAGCTTCAGCTGACTGCCGCAGGGAGGGAGCGCGCGATGGTGAACCACCACGGAGCAACTAGTGGTTAGCGACGCCGCACACACCGACGTTCTGTGGAGCGGTACAACGCGAAAAGATCGCGACCTTTTAAACTCACCTTCTCGCGCGAATGTCGTGTCGCGTTCCGCGGGTCAGGCCACTCGGTCGAGCACGCTCTCCAATCGAGGAAAAGTCGCGTGCCGCACTGCTTTAGCTGCACAGTGACAACGCCTCCGCCACCAGCAGACAACTCTCTCGATTACTCTCGACGGCAGCAGCGGCGGCGGCGGCAGTAATGATGATGATGATAGTCGATTTGTATCATGAGGGATTTTCGCTTCCACGATTCGTATCATCCGATAGAGATCGGCCCTTGAGAGCGCAAAGTCGGTACGAAACATAAACAAAAAAACACGCACAGCATAGGACAGTTAAGCGCTATGTCCTTTGCTGTGTTTGCTCTTTTATGTCCTGCACCGAATTTGCGCTTTGAAGTTAACGAAACGAAGGCGTTTTCTAGAATATTTTATTTATTTATTTTGTGCTCTCGCGTAGCCGCACAACATATTCGCAGCTGGTGCCAGCTTATGCTCCTATTGAGCCGGCATAATTTACGACAAATCACGGGCAAAAAACGAAAAGAAAAAAACCGCGCCAAACTAGAGTATAAATTTGATGTATTACTTATTATTACTATTTCTTCTCTTTTTTTTTTCTTATAATATTATTTAACCTTTTAACATTTTTCGAATAACCTTTTAAATTTCAACAACGCATTCTTGGCCCATCCCCCAGAGTGGGTACGTGCCATAGACCAATAGGACAACCAAACCAAACCAATGTAGAGGCGCTGAGTGCCATCTCACAACAAGGCAGCCAGGCAGGCCTGTGACGCCAATGTATATAAACAAAACCTGTCCGGCAATGGCGTCTGCCAGGCAGCAGGTCTTGTTGACATGGCGGTCGTGAGAGGCAGGATCGGTTAACAAAACATTCTCGGGTCAAGTTTTTTTTTCCTCGCCAGCCAAGTAGCAGCATGGCGGACCTAGAATCTTCCAGCCGCGAATTGCGCAAGTCGGCAGACCTGCGGAGGATACTGTTCAAAGAAGAGGAGCAGGCCAAAACGAGACACGTATGTGACTTTTTATTGATGGCTCCGATACGTCTGGGGTGTGAAAACAGCGCCTTTGGAGGGCTCGCATCATACGCGACGCCTGGGCTTTGTTTTCGCGCAGATCCGCAAGCTGATGAACAAACCGGCTTGGGAACGAAGTCCCGACGAAGAGTGCATCTTGGAGAACTCGCGAGACCTGGTACAACTCCTCCAGGAGAGGTCGCGTAAACGCCGGTGCAACGAACAACGTCTACAGGAGGTACGTAACGAGACGTTTTACCACTGAACATCTACGGCGTTTACCCAGCGTTTGTTATACGTGGCGAAACTGCGACCAAACAGTTCCCGTGCGCATATACTGCTCGGCGTTCTCGCACCTGTAATAAACAACAAATACGAGCTGTATCTACTAACAACTCCACCTGTAATAGCCTACCCCCCCAACCGACGCTTCGTGTTTCTCTCGCTCCTGGTGCTAAATCCTGCGACAAACATGGGACGTTGTGCAGTACCACCTCGAGATTTGTTGGGTAGACTCGCGCCGCTGACTTGTTTCGACGTCGAATGTTCTCGAAACTAGATGAATAATAGTATTTTGTACCTCTCGCGACGGGATCCGAACTAGCAGAGAACCTTTCCGCGCTTTTAAAAAAGAAAATGGCTGATGGGCCGGCAGCTTTCGTTTCAGCCGTTTTCTCGCCGACCAGCTGTTGAGCCGACCGACTGGAGTTCTATGTCGATGTGGATGAAGCGGCCAGCTGCTGTGACCCGGCCCGATTATTGTTGGATGTGATAGCGCATGCGCGGATGCTTCACAGAGTTCCAGCTATCCTTTCTCCAGCATGTTTTTTTTTTTTATATATAATGCGTTCCTGCATTTCTTTCGATCACTTGGTTATATATTTCCATTTTTATGATGCGTTTATACAATTTATGGTGATCTCGACAGCCAGCGCAACCACCAGCTGTTGAAATCACCGTGTACTTTGTTTCATTCCGTAGCAAGCCACACATACAATGCGATTATTTGGCACCAATAAAGAGATAGTGCACAAAATGTGAAAGGTGCAGGATTCTTTCATGTGCTTTTTACTGTCACTTATATTTTGGAAAATACAACGCACTTATTATGTAGAAGGTATTGCGAGTTTGTGAATCTATGTACCACAGTGCAAGCACAGCTTATATGGCACAATTCTGCAAACAGTGGCCCCCGTACACTATTCACCGAGAGATAGCGCACTTTATGCTTTAAGGATGTAGCTGTGCGACGAATAATACATGATCTGAAGTAGCCTTAAATTTGCGACTTGTAGTGTGAGTGTATGAGTGCCATATATAATTTATATTGAATTGCTGGCATGTTGCATATTTGCCTGTGCATTCACCATGTAGTGACACAGGTGAACGGGTGTTAATTTCTAACTACTTTCGCTGCAAGTGACCAATATCCAGTGATAGGAGAGCCAAAGAACAATCGAAAAAAGATTGGGGAAATGAACAAAACCAACATGCCTTACGGGTTCTCATCATTGAAGACCTTGTCAGCTGTTCTTGACCATCATGCTGGGCCTCTTCCACCTACATTCTGCGATGGTTATGTTGTCCACGATGGGTCACGATGATGTCGCTAATAATTTCTGATTGAATCAAATGGTAAATTTACTTGCATAGTGCCAGTATTGGCTACTGTTTATGGAATTATGTCTAATGCTGGCTGTAAGTGGGATGGCCAGTTGTTGGCTCTTTGCTGATATAACAGCCAGACCATCTCCATTCAATTTCGATCCAATGGTTAACTCGTCTATCAAACGTCTACGGCCATTGTTGTGTTCAAATGTTTTCTGTTGATCACATTTGTCAGCATTGCATGTTCTTTGTTTGCCAGCGTCAGTAGGGAAACGCGACAGATCTGACGAATGGGCTTTGGCACATGAATGCGGTACCTTGCACCCACGCAGGTGCAAGACCCGCCAGCAGTGCTGGCCGAAAAGTGCGAGGCGCTGGCGACGGCCATTGCCGAGGCTCGCCACCTGGTGGTGTACACGGGTGCCGGCATCAGCACGGCGGCGCGCATTCCCGACTACAGGGGACCGGCGGGTGTATGGACGCTGCTGCACAAAGGGCTTGAGACTTCCCGAGTAGGTGCCAGCCTGGCCTTGTTCGTCTGTTACGTCAAATTACGCTGGATCTTGTGTTGTCTGTCCGCCTTTGTGGTACAGTAGTTAAGGTGCTCGGCTGCTGACCCGAAAGTCGCGGGCTCGATCCCAGCCAAGACAGTCGGATCTTGATGGAGGCAAAATGGCATAGGCTAATTTACTGTGTGATATCAGTGCACGTTGAATGCCACATGGTCTAAATTTCCGGAGACCTCCATGACGGCATGGCCTTCATAATCATGTCCAGGGTTTTGGGCATGTAAAACCCCAGTTATTATTATTATAGTTATGTTGCATTGTCTTAGGGTGCTGCGTTCGAAATGTCAGGAACTCAAATTAATGAGAGAGCCTGTGTACAGAGAGCCATTCATGCTTAACTGCCCTCTTGTGTGTGTGTGCCTGAAGTTCATGTAAAGTTCAGCACTGTTCAACCTTGGGCTTGTTACAGTATTTTTGCATAGTATGGCGCTGGGCAAATAGGGACACAAGAACATACTATGACACAAGCATTGTGTGTTCCTCTCGTGTCGCTGTTTGCCGAAGTTAAATTTTCTGGTGAATTTTCTTTCTCCATGGTTAGATGCAGGGGCTGGATTATGTAACGATACAGTTTCCAAAGAGCTTGCTTTGCCAACACGTGATTGGGTGACACCATCGTCACACCCCTGCCACGCCCCAAGGCAGTGGCATCACCCAATCACCTTTTGGCAGAGCGAATTCTTCGGAAAATCGGTTGTTACAGAATATGGCCTCAGTACACTAATTGCTCAGTGGTTTAAATGCTATGATATGAGCTTGCGAGTGCTGCCGTTGGGCTTTGGGAACTTCTATCTCGTGCATTGCTCATCTCGTGCAATGAGTGAGAACCCTTGTAACACATTGCGACTGCATTTTGCCCTAAAAATGTCATCCAACTCTTGGCAGAGGTACAGGGAGTGCCTGCTGCCAAGTTCTCAGGGTATCACATTTCAGTCCACTGGACACTGTAGGATACTTATCTTCTGCCCAGGCTAATACATGTGTCTCACAAGTGTTTGGAAGGCCTTTCAAACCGATATCCCATTGACTGGAAGGTGAAATTTGAGCTGCTACATGGGTGCCTTTCAAAGGCTGCCGACCCAATAGCCTTTTTAAGTTCAAGGAGCATCCTACAGCTCTGTCGAAACCCTGATGACCATTGGGCAACGGAAGCAGAAAAAATTAAGGGCAGCTTCGCACTAGTGGTGCCAAGCCTGAAGGAAGTGCGGAGCTGGGGAGCCTTCTTCGTTTTGATTCGGGTGTTCTCTTTCTTTCCTCCCCTCTTTCTTTCGTGTTCACTTTTCTAGTTTTTTTCTATTTATTTATAATTTTCTTCCTATCTTTTTCATTCTTTCTCTCTCTTTATATTTCTTGCTTGCTTCCTCCTTTCAAGTTTTTTATACGTGGTTTGTGTTGTTGTGTTTCCCTAGCCATAGTAGTAATGTCCGCACTTAATGTCATCATCAAGGCACTCGAAAAACAGAGGAAGAAGACTTCTCAATATGCTGCAGCTGGCTATACTATATGTGGTTTTGCCTGTGTTACGCTAAGTGACAATGACAGCATACGACAGGATACGAGAGCCTGGCCCCTCGAAAGTGCTCTGCACTTAAAGGGGTACTGACACAAAAACTTTGGCCTCGTGTTTTTTTGCTGCAATGTGTTGCTGGGGGGCGTGTTAGTCATAACACTGCACCTCGTTTGCTGCAGCGCGTGACAGATATTTAATTACAGGCTTTAATTACAAACCGAAACTGAAACCGACCAGTTTCAGTTTCGGTTTGAGAGAGCTCGAAAAACGACAAGCCGCCGGGTGCAACTATCACCACCTAGCGTGCGCAGCTCTCGATCACGTCAGCACACGGAACTGTGGTGCACTTCCGCACGGTCCTGCATCAAGAAGTCCTTTCGAATAGGAAACGGGACAGCAGTGTCGCCAAACACAAAACTTTCAACGCATGCGCCGCGGCCACGGACTCGCGACCAGCCGCCGAGAAGTATAGACTGCTGGAACAAACGCGGCAAAAGAAAAAATGGCCGCTATGACGTCATCCTAACTTGTTGCAGTGTGGTCACGTGAGGGAAGTAGGGGGGGTCACCGAGGGTCACCTCTGATGGTGTCAGTAGAGCGACGGAGTCGACCGCTCACGCAAACTTCAAAATTAATTTAGAATACCTTCCAAGCTATATTCGCTGTTGATATTTTGCAGTTGATATACACATGTTCACGGGAATCGAAACCTGCAGGCTGTCTCGGCTGCGAAATTTTGTGTCAGTACCCCTTTAATAACCCGCACATGTACTCTCGTTCACAGTGTGCTCTTGCTCACGATTAGAAAGCAAAAGTCAAACCAAAATGCTGCAAAGAATACTATACATATGAGTGTTATCAGTAATTTAATGAAGTATCATTGCCACTTGAAATGTGTGAACTGCAGTCTCAACAGCAGCAACGTGTCTGTGTTGTTGAAAGTATGTAGCAGCCACATCAAGCTGCACAAACGTTGCCATAGTTTTGCTGCTCAACAACTTAAAATGTAGACATATATGTATATCAATGCATAAACAGTTTGTTAAAATGTTCAAACAGGTATACCAAACATACTTGTGCTTATAAGTGGATTTGTATTACACTCAAACCTCATTATAACGAAGTTGCATCTTACACGAAAATAAGTTCGTTATATCCGAAAATTTGTTATAAAGGTATATTCCTAGCACTGTACCTGTTGCAAAAATATCCTTCATTTACTTCGTTATAACCGATGTTTCGTTATATCCGAGTTCGTTATATCGAGGTTTGAGTGTATTTAGCATTTTGTGGCATGAAATCGAAAATGAAGATCTTGCAGCGGCACACAATTCTTGCGTAAAACTCTTGAATCGCTCAGGTGTCTGTGCAAAGCTGCCATGTAGCAGTGCTGCAACTTTGTTGAGTCGATGGAGTCCTGTGTTTCCTAATCTGTGTTTGTCCTTTTCGCACCTTTTCCTGTCATGAAATTTTTCTCCCTTCTGCAAAAAAAAAAAAATAATTATTTTTCGCCGCAGGGTCCAGGACCTGAGCCAGGCTTGCCCAACCTTCACACACATGGCGCTGGCGCAACTACAGCGCACGGGCCACGTCAAGCACGTCGTCTCGCAGAACTGCGACGGCCTGCACGTGCGCAGCGGCCTGACCCGCAAGCGCCTCTCCGAGGTGCACGGCAACATGTTCCTAGAAGTGTGTCCGCGTTGCAAGCCGCTGCGGCAATATTTCCGCCTCTTCGACGTCACCGAGCGGACAGCACTGAGGCGGCATCGCACGGGTCGCCAGTGCCACGTCTGCTCCGCCGACCTGGTTGACACCATCGTGCACTTCGGCGAGACGGGCCGGTTGCGCTGGCCGCTCAACTGGCAGGGCGCGGGACGCGCGGCTGACCGGTGCGACACCATTCTCTGCCTCGGCACCAGCCTCAAGGTACTGGCTGCACGGTACAGCGTTTAGGTGCAAGAAAAAACCAGTGAAAACCCAACGCGGGATAAAGTGTAATCATTGTATAAAGTGGGAATGATGATTACACTTTATGCTGCTAATTACACCTTATCCCGCGCAAGCACGAGATAAATTGTAGTTATCGTATGAAGCGGGATAATGTGAATACAGTAGAATCTCAGGTGATGCGAATCTCAAGGGGGTGCAAACGTATTTGTATCACCTGAAATATTGTATCGCTAAAAAACTAGCGAGATCAGTTTTCAAACCACGATATATGCACAAAACATTTATTGCCATTGAAACTCTCGTACCGTATTTACTCGAATCTAGGCCGCCCCCGATTGCAGGCCGACCCCCGAAATTCGCAAGGCCAGGAAAAAAAAAAGTTTACCTCGAATGCAGGCCGAATGAAAGAAATGCCGTTTCATTGGCAGAAAACCCAGCATTTTTATTGCATAAGCGCGCACTCCGTAGCGCACATTCTTTTCGTGCACGCCGAACTCGTGCTGCGCTTGCAGGTTTGAAGTTTTCTCCGCGTGCAAAACGACGCTGCAGTGGCACCACTTGATTGCGCTTCAAAAGCACATGTGGTGCAAGCGTTTCGCAAGCACGTGGTTAAGGCGCGACACTTCCAGAACTCTACCAATGCGACTGCACTAAACTTCAGAAAACGGCGAACTCTGCGCCCCGCGCCCGTTGACTGCGCCCGCGCAGGTCCGCGCCTGTCGCGCACGCGAGAAGCGGAGAGGAGGGGGTGTCAAAGGGCACGGTTATCGCCGGCGCCGCTATGCCGCAATCACGTGACACGATCCACCTTTGCCGGCGTGAAATCAGTGAAATCTTGCCGGCTCGACAACACTCGCTGCATGAACGTATATGACTGTGAGATTTCGGAACAATGGACAGTACGAAGCAGACAACGCGGTTCGCCTGTGTAGTCTTGGGGCCCACCACTCCGCCGCTGAGCGACCGTCGCCGTGCATACGCTACCGCACGATGTCGCGAAAATGCCTCGGACGCGCATGCAGAACCGCCTGCACTCGGCAGCCCGACATGGGCACATGGCGAGCCGTCATGCCGCTAGCGTGGCCGGGCCTTTACGTGCTGTCGGCCGCAAAGTTTGCGGGATCTGCGGCGCGTGGCGGAGCGAAAAAGCTGCATCGCTGCGTCACCTACCGTGACGCGGCGGGTGTTGAGGATATCGGCCGCGGCCTCTGCGATAAGATCCGGCAAAGGCGCCAAGCATCTAAACGCGCCGTCGCAATCGTCCTTGAGGCCGATAGCCCCGAAAACCGTCACGGTAGGTGACGCAGCGCTGCAGTTTTACGTCCGTCTCCGACACGCGCTGCAGATACCGTAAACTTTTGCGGCCGACAGTATGTGGCGGCTGCGGTCAAACCATGGTACTCGAATCTAAGCCGACCCCCCCACTTTCGCACATCCCTTTTTTGAAAAAAACATCGGCCTAGATTCGAGTAAATACGGTATGTGTTTCTGGGACACACATAAATGGACCAGTAAGAGACGGCGCAGCTGGCTGCCGCGAACGCAGGTGTCAAAGCTTCGCTTAAGGCCTACTAAAAACTAAGTGCGAAAGTCCGCTCCACTGCAGTCATAAGCGAACGACATGAACGCCGATGTGCTTTGTGCCTTTTTATGATGACTTTATTGCCTTTAATCTACCGCTGCGTTAGCCGCGTACCTTCGGAGCTGCATAGTTGCTATTGATGATTGAGAGAAAAGTGCGAATGTGCGCCCATTGAGTGCACCCGTAGCTTAGTGATTTACACCTCTGTTACTTCACAGGTGCTTCGGAGGTACAGGTGCTTGTGGGGTCTTGACCGGCCCGTTCGTGATAGGCCGAAGCTGTACATCGTAAATCTACAGTGGACTCCCAAGGATGAATCAGCTGCCCTCAAGATCAATGGCCGCTGTGATGACGTCATGCGGGCTGTCATGGAGCACCTAAAGATCTGCGTTCCCGAATACGAGCGGTGAGTCTGCTTGCTGCACGTTTCTTGCAACAGAAGCTGGCTTGAGCAGCCAGATGGCACTTCAGTGTGTTCTCTTTATTACCGGCAAGAGGGCAGGAAGGGTGCGCTTTATAGGTAGTCGCCCTGCTCATTGCATTGTGTGCGTTCCTCCTATTTCTATCACCTGTACCTTTGCCCTACAGGGTGTGGTCGCCCGTGCACGCATGCTTATCTCGTGATGGGGCGGTTTGTATGCCTTGTGCTTACACTGCAAAGTTTGCATTGAAGTTACAGAGCGCACGAAGGTCACTTCACTAGATGCTCAAACACACAGAGGTAACAACTGTGACAGTTGTTAGTTCGTGCTCGTCCTGCGTATACCTGTGCATTTGTTTCGTGCGTCCTTCTTTGTGTGTGAGCAGTGCACTTTAAGTGACGAGCTGTGATTGTTCGTGCTCGTCCTGTGTGTTCGTTTCGTGCGTCCTTCTTTGTGTTTGAGCAGTGCGCTTTAAGTGACGAGCTGTGACAGTTCGTGCTCGTCCTGTGTGTGCTCTTTTTGTTCGTCCTTTGTGCTTGAGCAGTGCACTGCAAGTTTCAGCTGCCTGCTGTTTTTTGTGTGACATCTCAATTTGTTGCTATCGCATTCATTGCTTCGCCCTTGTGATGAAATTTTTTCTTTACATAGATATCTAATTCAATCCTTGCTACTCTTCTGGTTGTAGTAGATCTAATGTAGTGAACGCATCTATAGTTTTTTCATCTTCATCATTTGTGAGCTTTCAATGTGTTGAAGTTAACCTCGTATATTGAACTCTCCTAAATCTCTACCACAACAGCCTCTTAAACGAAGCTTGTATGAGTTACAGACTTCAGTGGTGGTGGTGGCATAGTTCGCCAAAACCCAGCACCGGCGAGTGTACAGAAATGTGGTTGCACACAGATAAGCCCCCGAAGATGCGCCGGTCACGTGCGTATTTCTATGCGCAGTTTTCCAATAACTGATGCTCTCTTGATAGCCGTTTCTGATATGGAAATCTGATATTTCATCTAGGTCACTTGGCATTTTATTTTGCCACCTTTCATTGTTTGCACACATGACCGTCGTTGCCAGTGGCAACAAAAGTTTTGTGCTTCTAGGTACATCGGTGAAGGTTCAACTCCTGGAATGGAAGAAAAGCAAAATTTTGGAAGGAGCATTGCTCAATGCAATAGAAAGAAAAAAAAAGAAAAATAGTGGGTCAGGCATGCACATGCCAAGCTGTGCTTGCCTCCCCCCCTCCCCCCCACCTTCCTTTCCCAATGGCAGAAGGGCCCCTAATTTTTCTTTACGACAGGGTTTGTCTGTACTTAACCCGTCTGTCTACGCAGGCACAACGACCCGCTGTGGAAGCTGCACACGCCTGTGCGGCCCAAGGAGATGCAGACGTTCACCCGGTTGCCCCTGGTGGTGGCTGACGAGCCCCCCCCACCAAGACCACTGCTACGCGATATCAATCAAAAAGGAAGACGACGAGGATGGCAGCGAGAATGGCAGTGAGGATGAAGGACAAGCGGGGGATCGTCAAGCAGGAAAGAGAAGAGGAGACACCGCAAGATGAGGAGGAGAATGAAGAGGAGGTTGACAATGCCAAGAAACGACCAAGACTCATTGGCTGGTATGGGAAAGGGTGCGCCAAGTGGCGCCGAAAACGTTAGCAGACGAGCTGCGTCATACTGGCTTGAAAAGAACAGTCTTCTGCATCACTGGTCGCCGAGTGCAGTGACGCTGGCCTCAGGGTCGCGTGTACCCGTGCTTGACACCCATGAAAGGAAAAAGTGACACAGTTTTCGCCGAGGCACTGCATCGAAGGATGACACCCTCACGAGAGGTCACGTTGTGCGCTGCCCTGTGACGTGTTTGTGCAATTGTTCCGTGAACAGGAGAACAAACGGTGCGCTTGCCACGTTGATGTAGAACTCGATTGAGTGGCTAGAGAGAGTGCAAGACGTTTTGGTTTCAAGGGTCTTCCCTGCGCGATGTGCCGTCTACCAATCGTGCGTTGATAAACTATGGTGTGCTGTAGTAATCGAGGCCAGTATAGAAGATGGTGCATGTGTCGTCCTTGATAGCACGGGTCATTTTTATATTGAAAAAGCTGAAAAAATGGAACTTTTGCAGCGTTTTGCATGAAAATGTGGGAAAAATGAGTGTGAAATTCCTTGAGTCGGCATGAACTTTTGACACTGGGACTGGCAACTGCTGGTTATTCTTTCTGCATTACTGCCACTTTCATGATTCAGATATATTTTTGCAAAACCGAGCAACTTGTCACAGTCTGCTGTATGGACTGCACACAAAAATTGATCAGCGTTGCTAGTGAGCAGCTTTTGTCTAAGAGAAGTCATGCAGATGAGCTCTGCAAGATGTTAAGTAAATGAGTTCTTTACGAGGTCTCGTATATGAGCTCCCCAAGACGTATCGTAAGCGAACTGAGCTTCTGGGTGACTTTGTGAAGTGTTCCAATGTGCTAGAATTGTTCGAACTGTCATTGAAGTATTGTGTTTGCAGCCTTTCACTCAAGTGGAGTGGAACTCTTGCTACTGCTGGCTTTGAGAATTAAGCTAGAGCTCTCTGTTTTACACCCCTCAGCAAATTACTACAATTAATTGCAGACATGAAGTGCCGTAGCATGTTTACAGGTGGTGTCATGGTCCTCTCAAAGCAATTATGCAGATGAGCTCCACGAGGTGTTAGTATAAACCAGCTGAGCTCTTGGGGTACTTAATCAGGTGAAGCTTTTCATTAGCTACATTTGTACAATTCATTGTGATTGGAACCTGTTATGCAGACAAGTTCTGCAAGAGGTCTCCCAGAAGACTTGTACAAGATGTATTATAAACCACCCGAGATCATGGGCATATTTTGTTATGAGAGGCTTCTCAGTGGCTGTGTTTGTACAATTTACCTCTAGTTTGAACCGTCATTTGTTCAGAAAGACTGAATTCTTGGCCATTTCATTTGAAATAGCTGGTCTGAGTTAAACATTGGACTTCTAAAGCCCAGCTTTTGGAAACGAACTAGAATTGTCTGGTTGACTCCCCTGTAATAATTTAATGCAAAATATGACACATAATGACTACAGGCATGAAGTGCTGTAGTGTGTTTACATGCTGTATTCTTAGTTTTTTAAAACCTGTTTTTTAGATGAGGTCTAGAACAGGTCTTACAGATGTGCTCTGCAAGACATTTCTAGACTGGCTGATCTCTGAAGCCTGCCTTGCGTAATTAAACTTGTTGGTTTTGCATGCCATTGTAAAGTAATAGGAATCATGAATTAATGTAATTACAGGTGGCATTGTTATCTTGAACCTCTTGTTTGCAGACTAGTTCTGTGGGTCTTGCGAATGACCTCCACAGGTTGTATAGTAAACCAGCTGAGCTCGTGGGGAATTTCACGAGGTGAAGTCTCTCATTAGCCATGTTTATACAACTTGTTTTGACAAGCTTTAAGCCATCATTGATTCAGAAAGGCTGCAATCTCAGCCTTTCGTTTGAAATGGCTAATCGGAGCACAGCACCTCTTGCTTCAAAAGCCCGCCTTTCTGAGCTACGGGATGTCTGTTTTACACCTTGTCGTAAATTAATAGAAGTTTTCACGTGTAATAATCGCAGACACAAAATGCTGTAGCATGTTTACAGGCAGCCTTCATGGTTCTTTAGAACTCGTCGGCTATGCAATGGAAACGAATCTGTTTCAGTTAATGAAGGGTCTTTGTACAAATTTTTTTTTAAAGTGCAAAGCATCTAAATAGATCTTGATGATAGACTAAGGACCTAAGGCACTGCGTCATTACAGGGATGCCTTCGCGAAAGTGCAAGGAGTTGTGGTCGAGCCGTGCGACATTGGCCTAGTAACTAGACTTTTAAGTAGAAGCTTGAAGCGAATCTTTGAAACAGTTCTCGGATAATTTGCGATGGTGCCCGAAAGACTTCATTGCATGCAAGAGCTCACCACTGTTACTCTGTTATTTCAACAGTGCATTCGACAGAAGCCGACATTTGAGCTGTTGCAGCAGCAGTGGTCTACAAACTGTTCTAGATGCACAAGACAAGATGCTTGTGTGCAAGTGATGCGTTTTGTGATGCAAGCCACGTGGCCGAGTGAAATTTCTATTGTCTTCCCGTGCGTTTTTTAATTGAATCTGAAATATGCAACGATGCAAAGACCTTCGCAAAATGCCGTGTGCTAAGTGACCTAGCTTTTGATTGCCAGTGATGCTTCTAGTGATAGTAAGTCTTTGATTTTCATGCCTTAACCACATTGCTGTCATCGCTGTAGTGTTTTCTTTTTTTTCACACCATAACTATTTCAACATTGTGTAGACAGAGGCAAATGCAAAAACCTGTATCGATGGTACTGATGATGTCACGCAGTCCCCTCGGATCACCAGTGCAGCATTCTAACAAGGAGGGGCAGTCTTTTTGTCCAAGATTAAAGCACCTCTGTCACTTTGGCTCGCAATTCTAGAGTCTGGAAGACTGCATCTCGAAACGGAGCCTCTTGGAGCTTTCCATATGGCGTCTGCCGCAATTGCGATGCAGTGTGTTAATGCAATTTCCTTTCCCATGGTGCTCTGTCAAGAATCCTTTGTATAATGTGGCGTGAGTGATGTCGTATGTCAGTAAAAGGTCTGAAAGCTCTGGTACAACGTGGTTCTTTTATTCTGTGGTGATGCGCACCAGTTTCATTGATCTTGAGGTACATCGACACCTTTTTAGATATCGTATAGGGAGTCTAAAACGACACTTCAAGTGTGTGGTGTGAAAAAAAAAAAAAAATTGAAGCTAATAATACAATTACTAAAATTACCCCAAATATACCTATCACGCCAACGGTCATAACTACCAATCCAACCGCACGAAAAGAAAGCAGCTTGGTAGCATTATAGCTGTCTAATGAACTAGGAATTTTGCACTTTCACCAATATAGCCCAAAAACATATACACTGCATCATTTCAGGAGGTTGCTTTACAGTTTAAATTTTATAACCTTGAAACTTGTTTGTTTTCAGTTATCCTGGTTCATTGGACAGGCTAATGTCTCGGCAAGAAGCATGGAAATTTCATAGGAAAATATAGAATCCTTCGAAAGTTAAGAGCTTCTATGCAACGAAACACAACTGAAGGTTGGGTTTTGAGAAAAACAAGCGTTAAGATTTCCGAACGTCATTTTCGGTTTCAGAGCAGTCATGAGAAAGATGAACTTTTGAACAGAACCAGACAGACGTAACTTTTTCCGCACCATAATTCCGAATGTCTCTGTACATCCTTACAATATGCAAAATAAAAGTTCGCTACATAGCTTAAAAAACACACACACGCTCAAACAAAAACGTGCTATCTCAACATAATTATGGGAGATGTCTAGCATTTGCATTAAAAATTGGCCAACCACTGCCCAACTGCTACTGCAGTGCAGTTTTTTAGCCTTGCTCCTGTGTTCCAATATTCCTACACCTGATGTATGACCACCTTTTGATAGGAAAGCAAGCAGCCACCTCTCCTCACCCAAGTTATTCGTTAAAACTCAGCAACGCTTCTTGGCAAGAAAATGGTGCTGGTTATTTTGGAAAATAGAGAAAATGGTGTCAGGATTGTGGGAAAAGATGCAGGCAAAATGTGCAACAAATGGTCGTTCAGTTTTGATGACCCGCTGAATGCATGTCCAATGTACTTGCACACTCTGAAAACATTGCACGCAAGCGGTGTGGTTATACATAGTGTGCATTGACGTCACCGTGGCCGCCATCTTTGGGTACCAGCTGGTTGAGAAACGCCGCGTGAACTCTTACTCGAATGCGCGGAGCAAGAAACTGTGACATTAGATTAGTGCCGGTGCCCCTCGCGTTCCTTCGTGTTCACCCTTGGTGTGGATGGGGAACAGAAGAAAGCGGGGGAGCACAAAAGAACACAGGGACGGAGCGACTGTGTGTCCTCCCCTGCACTGACATTCTCTATGAGATAACAAGTCATGGTGGCCGCCATGTCTGGGTACCCAGCGCCGAGAACCTGTCTATGACGTCACATGAACACTATGTATATGCGACCGGGGCTTTGGCTTGGTGGCTGCAGCCAGCGTGCCAAGCCATTGGCCAAGATGCATAGATGCGATTACGTCTCCCATGTCGAGATTCTCTCGGTGTACAGCCTGTTTCACACTGGGGGGGGGGGACACTGAGTGCATTGCAGTGCACTCAGGGTTTTACCCTAAGTGTGGAACAGCTTGTACATCTACTGACCTGAGAATGAACAAATATTGTTTGTTGCTACACACACAGTCTTACATCTTAGCATTTTTGGTTTTAATGTAAGTGGTAAAATACTCGTTAGCAGAAAGTGACCAAAAGTTTAGGTCTGCTTCACTATACACAACAATTTGAGACATCCCTGCTCGTTTATGATGAGACAACTGGAGGTGGTCTATGCAAAGCCATCACATAGTCCTGTAACTGAAGGTTGAGGAAAACTGATAAGACTGTTAAATAACAATTACAGCGTCAAATGGTGTCAAGCAGGTTCACTTGCTAGCACAGATTTAAAACCTGCAGGGAGAGGTTCCTCTAGGGCACACGCTCGCACAAGAACGTTCCACCACTGCCGCCTATCTGAGAGTGCGGCGAGCCGCGCGATCTCCTCCGGCGAAACCCCAATCACACGCACGCCCAATGCTTGAAGTTGGCGCACCTTGACTGCCATGATGCCGCGGAGGCGGCCCCCCTCACTGTCTCGCACCAACACGCTGTCGTCCAGGAGCTCTACGCTGACAAAACGAGCCTGGCGATTTCCGGCAGTTATCCTCTGTTGCTTCATGTCTGCCACGTCCAGCACGGGGCTCGCGCGCAACGAGCGTGGACACACGGCGAAAGTCACGCCAGCGATGCGGATGTGCGGTAGGACGCAGCCGGCCCGCAGCCGACGTTCCCCGAACACGGCCACCAGTTCTCCAAAGCCGTCACGCCTTGGGAGCTGCTCTCTGCTGCTGGTCAGCTTCGCGGTCAGTGGAGCGCCCCTCGCCAACTGCGCGGAAGCGGCAATGAATACCAGACGCAGAACCGCCTTCTTCTTGCCGTCGAGAGAGACTGCGCGCTCCGCGCTCGACGAAGTTGCCCTGTCGATGAGGTTCCACGGGTAGCAGTCGAGGCAAATGAGTGACTGCAAGGCATCTAGAACGTGGTAGAGATCTCTGTTCGACGTAAAGTTTTGCTCGAGAAACTGGACTGCCACTTGCAGGCTCTCTTTCCGGGCACCGTGGTTTACAGCCGCGAATGCCCACAGTACCTTGGCCACATCTTTCAATCTTGGACGTAAAGAAGGGTGGAGCCTAGACGAATTGTGTTTGCTCGGGACGCATTCGCGAAGTAGAGAAACCACTCTGTCCTCGAGACATTCGAATGTGCCTCTGTCATATGCAGCAACGCTGGCGAAGGCAGCCAGCATGTGGGCACATTCAGTGACCACTAGTTCTCGGCTGTGACTAGCAACGTAGCTCGCCAGGTTTTCAAGAACCTCGGGGCTGTAGTGCTCGCAGAGTCGCAAGAACTTCAACGCCGCCACGACGTCAAACCTGTCCTCGTGTGATGCCAAGGCACGAGCTGTTTGCTGAGAGACGAAGCTAAGAAAGGCATCGTTGGAAACCCTGGTTTTCAACTTGAACAGACTACTGCACAGTACGGCCAGTTCTCTGAAATCCCCTTCCAGCCGGAACTCTGACAGTCGCTCCTCAATGGAACTCGCAAAGTCAGGCGGAATGCTGCATTTCTTGAGTCCCAAGAGGTACAGCAAGTGAACCAGATGCGGCCAGGGTAGTTGCTTTGCATCAACAGCACGTGGTAGTTGCCGCACATAAGTGCTTCCGCAATGAGGTGAACTAGCGGCCCAGGCATCCATGACACGAATTGCAAGTTCAGGCGCCAGTTTGCCTACTCTACGGCAGCACTCCCTTTCTAAGGCATGAACATGTCCTCCTTTTTCCGATGATGATCCGCAAGACAGCACAGCACCAACTAACTGGTCATCACCGAGAGCAGAGAGGGCTGATGTCTCCAGTGGTGCAGGCTCCGGCTGGGCACCAGACGTCGCCACGGTTTGGTGATAGGCACCACTTTCCCTAAAGAACCTGAAGTAGTGGTCTCTCACATAGCGGTGACAGCGGCGGTGGGTGGTGACGGTAATGCCCACAACCAGTGGGCGCAGCTGCAGCAAGCGGCGCAGCAACAGTCTTGTCATGGCGTCAACACTACTTCATGTCGAAGTGGCACATACTCTTGTACTTCACTAGCAGTTCGCGCTTTCGCACCAGCTGGCGCCGTAGTGCGTCCACCCGACGTAGCTGCTCCTCGCGCGTGAGCTCGATGCCCGGAAGCTTGTTGATCATGTCGCGGCACAGCTGTAGCTTGCCGCGCAGCTCCTGGATCTTGGCGGCGCTGTCGTAGCTATCCCTCTTCTGAGTCGGGTCGTGAGAGTCCTTCTCGATACTGGGAAGGCAAGGAACACAATATAGAACTTTCCATAGTTTCTCACAATAATACCTAGAGGGAAATCTGGCGCCACTGTGTACGTGAATTTTTTAAGGGGCTCGGTGCCGTCAAGGGAAAGTTGGTATATGCATCTGTGAGACTTGTGTTGGCTGCCATTGAGTGAGGCTCGGGATAAGGAGTGGATATGGCTGCACAAATATAGGTTCTTTAAAACAAAATCTTTCATAAACAGATCTCATTCTCCTATATTATATTCTAAAACAAAACTTCGCTCACCTGGACTGCACAGCAAAACAAAGAAAGAAAGTAAGAGACGACAAACTGTTGCAAGTGAATGCTGGCCTTGTCGCCTCAAACTAGAACAATACTTGTTTCTGTGTAATGCTAAGAAAGAACTATCTTACCACTTGCTACTTCCATACGAAATTATCCATTTTCATGCAAGGAGTGTGTTGAAGCCAGACGTGCATCCGAGGTGTCCGAGCTCCTCAACAACGATGCCAATCCAAATCCGACACATCCCAGCATTCCCATAAGTACAACAGCGCAGCAGCGCCGGTTTCTCCTTTAGGTGACTGTATGAAACTCTGATGACGCCTTCAGCATGTGTCACGTGGACAGCAATTTTCAGTGACGTCACTAATGGGGACCTCGGGCCCCTAGCGGCCGGTCCTGCCGCTCCGATGGGGTAACATTTCTCAGGGTTTTCAAAAGAACAAAATTAAAGCAATGTGTGTAAATGACAGGAGACGACATAACATGCGCAGCAAACCATTTTGATGCCTCCATGCACTTACTAATACCAGGAAATTTCGTTTACAACGAATTAGAAAATTCCCTTCCACGCGTGCACAGAATGTTTTCACGCCGCGCAAAGGCACCGAGAGCGAATGCAATTTCTGATTGTAAAACTGATCATCTTTTACGTAGAACACGAAGAAACCAAGATGCGAACTTTGGCGCGACTGTTATGCGTACTTTCACTGCTTGTGCTCGTGGAGAAAGCAACTACAGAGAGAAGTCGCATTCCGAAAAACGACAACCACATGTCCGCTATTACGGACCCGCCGAGACGCGAACCGGCAATCTAAAGGGTCAAAGTTTGATGTCCGGTGTTCCAGTTGCCCTTTCAGTGTCGCAGAAACGCGGTCAACGCATTACGTAACAATGGCACGTCGCGTCAAACAAAAGCGGCAGCGAATAAAGAAAAATCAAAGTGAGCCGGCGCCAACTTTGCGACGCCAAGTACAGAAAGTTCGGCGGACTCCCGCACACGTTTGCGTTGGTTGTACTCGCATTTGTCGTAAATCAAGCTGTACGTAGAGCTCTTGCCAGCTTTGTGGAGAATAAAAAGGAGTGCGCGGAAATCTCACCTTCTAATAACGTCGTAAATAAGGTGCAAGATCTCGCTGCTCACTTCCTCAATCGTTGCCATTGTCGCCCACTTTAGCACATTTTCAGCGCGATGTCGATGATGATGAGCAGGCCCAAACTGTCTCTTAAGCGTGGCCTCCGCTATTGGCTAGCAAAGCGAATCTCAGAGGCCACGTTTTTAGCCTACCAGTAACGCTACTTTTAGCAGTAATTTCCAAGTGCACTCCCAGCCCAAGTCCCTGAGACTACCCGTGTCTTTTATCCCCCCCAGTCTGAACAACTGACCTAGTGGACATCGGTGGTCTGAACCACAAAAACTCAAAAACTTCAAAGCCAAAATTACTGCAAAAATATCATCGACGCCTTGTTTAAGACATAGGTAGCCACCAGCAGCCACGTGCAGCCGAATCCATAGCCGGTATAAATTTGCAAAATGGCGGCGTTGCGTCGGCTGGCCTGCTCCGCAGCAATGCGACCGACGTTTTTGACATGGTGCAGGTCGTACAAGAGCGACATAAGCCTCGACAAACTCTACCCCTCGAGCGGCGACGGCGCGACGCAGTCGCCGCGTCTCGAAGGAGGCGTGCACTTGAAGGACGTTCAGATCTACGACCACGACCCGACGAACCCGTACCGGGTCGAGATACGCGTCCACTTGGACTCGGCTCAGTGGATCTCGCCGGAGGCCAAGCAAAGACTGCGACTCCAGTGCAAGCCGTTCATCGACAGTTCGGGGAACCTGGTGCTCCACTCGGACAAGACTCGCAAGAAGTCGGTCAACTTGGCCGACTGTTTGGACATGTTACGTTGCATGCTGCGCGAAGTGTCGCGACCTCCGCCCGAAAACATTCCGGAGACGAGGTTCACGCTGCGGGCCAAGCACGAAAGGCTGGCAGCGGCTCGCTTGCGAATTTCCCAGGGTCCCTGCGGCGGCGGCGAACAGCGGCGTTTCTTCGTGAACTACTGTTTAATAAAAGTCAGCCTTGTAGATAGAGTATCTGCCTTTCCCCTTGCCTTCTTTCTTTTGCCACGCCTTCACAAGACACACCTACACCATACCTGAAACTATGTCTCAAGTATGATGTTGGTGTGTATCACAAGTGAAGGAACATCGCTCGTCCTGTGTGTTTCTTCGCTTGTATGATCTCCTTTCGCGCTATTCGTACCTTTACAAAGTTTCTTTCGTCCTTCTTAGAGCACCACCGCCGCACATTCTCTTTTCAGTTGCCTGTTCTGCATCTGTTTAATAACCAAAACGGCATAGATTTGAAAATCAGATCCTTTCGTCGGGCTGGGTTTTCAAAACTGTGCACCACGGCAGGGGTGACCATGCCGACCATGCGGCGACGTGAAAACAAAACCGAAACCTGTCCTCTCTCTTATTTCGACGGGTAACAACCAAGCCAACCAAGCGCGCTCATGCTTTTTTCAACGTGCTTGACACAAGAGCTATGCGATTAGTGTAAGCAGTTTTCAGTGAAAAAAGGATCATCGGCAGCTCACTGCACATGCAGCGGCAGTCCGAGTGAGGTTTACAAGCCACTGGTAGCAGTTCATTTGCATCGGATTCAGGGCTTCGTTCCCCAGCAGGAGCCGTCGCAATGTCCGACGACTCTGAAAAGTAATGTCACTGGCGCTTATATTGAGGTTGCTTTAGTTTAATAACGCGCGTTTTCGTTTGCCTCGCGATCGCAGGCCTCCTGAACCGACGGGCAAAGGGCCGATCGGGAGCCCTCATCGTCAGTTCTCGACAGGCGAGTGTTCGCTTGTGACGTTTCGACTTGTTGATGTTGTATTGCCGGTGCATTAAGTGCTTTCAGTGTACGTACCTTATCACACTGCACTACCGTTCGTGCTCTTGCAGAAGGGAAACCCGCTGCTCAAAAGCCTCCGCAGCGTACCGTGGGAGTTCGGAGACATCGAACCCGACTACGTGCTGGGTCAGACAACGTGCGCGTTGTACCTCAGGTTAGCGCGCATGACAGTGCGTTGCGTTTGGTGCATGTAGTACCTCATCCCGTAGTCTGTGCTGTTCGCCGCGGTATTCTTAAACCAAGTGGTCCGATTTCATGTACTTCCGTCTTGTGTAGTACGTACCCTCTTACATACAGAGCTTAGGTTCACTACCCTGCGACGAACTTCAGTCGTTCAACGATTGCCGAAAATTTGTGCAGCTTACGCTACCACCAGCTGTTTCCCGGATATATCCACAGCCGGCTGCGCACCTTGGGGCGTGCCTTCGAACTACGCCTGCTCCTGGTACAAGTGGACGTGGTCAGTACACCAGCCATAAGAATCGCATGCGTTG
>JALIZH010013084.1:0-17333 GCA_030522465.1 Rhipicephalus appendiculatus
GGTTTCTCTTTTCAGGTTACTGATATTTTTGCTGACCCTCTACACAGACATTCTGATCTTTATCGGAAAGCTTTGCACATTTGGCAGCAGATCTTTTGAGAAGAACATTTTTGAGAAGAACGGAATATCTAGAGGTAGCAGATCTTTTGAGAAGAACGGAATATGCTAGAACATTCAAAGACGGTTTTCGTGACATACCAGAGCAATCACCTTCCGGCGCCACGACTGTGGAACGGAATCCGCCATCCCAGTTCCTGTTGGAGACCAAAAGGACACAGCCCAAGGTGAAAAAAAGAAAAAAAAAGATGACAGGAAAGAGCTTTTGTAGAGTTGGCGCAAAAGTTTCAAACAATTTATTGTGAAGCTGAAGCGAAGGGGCGGCTGATGGCTGTGGAACCACATTTAAATCCCTTCACGCGGACCAATCGCTCGAATTCCAAGAGCAAGAGAGTTTAAACCATCTATCGGACATAGCGAGCGTGCAATTCGACGTGTTTAACGCAGCAGCCGAGAACATGGCGGAGCAGCAGCGGTTACCGTAATTCGTAACTCTGCCAACAATTCGCTGAGCGGCGAGGAAATACTCGCCTCTTCTCACAAACTCTGAAGGGCAGACTGGCCGTATGAACTTCTTCATGCAGCTGACCGCACAAGAAGCTATGAGATCACAGAGAGCGAAGTGCTCAGCGGGCGAAATTCATAAGTGTAAATTCACACCTGGAACGGCTGATTCAAACTTTCACTGCGTCGGCTTGTGATGGTACGCTAATTTTTTTTTTGTTTTTAACAGACGTATACTGCTGCTAAAGCTTTTTTTAATGAACAAGCAGGAGTGGTATCAACATTTCATTACAGCTCTCTTTGAGAAGAAAATGAACAGGGAAAAAATATCAAATCGACTCCGTTTACAAAACAAAAAGTTTTCTTCGAATAGCACGAGTATGGAATTCATAACGAATTACTATAAATAATGCTTTGTGACTTCATCCGTTTATAGAAAATGGATAATGAAATGGGATTTGGAAAACTAAATGGCGTCGCTGTGAGAGAAAAAGTGGTCTCGGCATTTAGACTGGCGTAAGTCACTGTACACACAGCTGACGCTGTAAACAGCAAACGTTCAGTGTGACTTCAAATGCTGAAATACGGTGATTGGCAATCGCCAAAGCAAGCAAAGCGTTTCAAACGGCGAAAAAAACCAGACAACGATCCCTCAGGCAACGGTCATCTCGATACTATTCGTAAAAATCGAAAAGAAGTGTTCATGCCTAGTGTAATTTCATTGCCATAAATTGCGCACGAACTCAGTGAGAACGCAAAAAGTGCGTGCGAACACATATCGATACTGGCATTAGGCCTTTTGGAGCTATCCGTATACGTACATCTGCACAAGAAGAACTGCTAAAAGCGCCAGGTGTCCGATATCAAATGTCAGCGGGGATTCGCTGGTTGAAAATCTGGTATGGAAATTCATACGCCCTTTCCATTCCATCATCTGATATCCATGAAGTCCCACTAACGATGGCCCCACTCAAACGCAAATATGTGCGCTAAAGAATGAAGTGGTACATGGAAAAGGTTGTGGTATGCAAAGACTCCCAGGTGCCAGCTGTACAGGTCACTGTACAGACAGCTGACGCTACAAACAACGAACACGCGATGCTACTTCAAATGCTGAAATACGATACTTGGCGATTGCGAGAGTAAGTAAAGCGTTGCGAACGCCGAAAGAAGAAGCAGCAACGGAACCCTCGGGCCAAAAGTGACCATCTCGATACGATTCGTAAAAAGGAAATATAAGTGTTCATGCCTGGGGGGGGATTTTCACTGCTAAAAGTGGCGCATGAACTAAATGAGAACGCACACGGCGCGTGCGAACAATGATGATATTGGCATAACGCCTTTTGGAGCTGTCAGTGCGTATATTTGGACAACAAGAAATAGAAAATAACTTTTAAAAGCACGAGATTTCCGATATCAAATGATTGCTGGCGTTTGCTGGTTAACGATCCGGTATCGAAATTCATGCGCCTTTTTCACTCCATCATCTGATATCCATGAAGTCCCGCTAACGATGGCCGCATTCAAATCCAAATATGGACGCTAAGGAACAGTGAGTACATGGAAAGGGCTATGGAATGCAAAGGCTACCAGATGCACCTAATTGAAGGAAAAACGTCATCTGTATGCGTCCTTGTGCCTGTGGCCGAATGAGAGCCAGAGGGAGGATTTTACTCTGGAACTTTTACGTTTCACTTTCAGCTTCTCGCATTCGTTTGTTTTTCGTGCAGGACTCGAACACCGGTAGTTCTTCTTCCTTTTGTCTCGCAGGCAATCATGCAGCATTGTTGGGCGCTTCAATTACCAGCTCTCCAACTTGCGCAAGACGATCGGTCTGCGTTTTGAACGTCATCGCCGAGAGCTCTAGTCGTATGGGTCGAATTCGAAGTGCCGCTTTTCCATTGAGAGTCATTCGTCTTGCTTACCACATACCACAGAGTCTATGCCAGGGGCGTAGCCAGAAATTTTTTTCGGGGGGGGGCACCTCCTTGATTTCGGGGCAAGGCACCTCCTTGAAATGGCCATTTTTCGCTATGAATGCCATGGTGAAAAAAAAATTTCGGGGGGGGGGGGGGGGGGGGCACGTGCCCGGTGTGCCACCCCCTGGCTACGCCACTGGTCTATGCCACATACTCCCAGTATAGCGCCCTCTAAGAACATACTTCGCCGCACGCCTCTTGGGAAGTCTGATGGAAACCTTGAATTCTAATGACCGAAACCGCCGCACGTGAGACGAAAGTGAAAATACTCATTTTTTTTCGTTGCAGAGAGAGGTTTCTATTGAACGTGGTGGAGTTGAAAGCGTCGAAATATTCCGTGGTATATATTTGTGAGAAATTATATAGATAGATAATTAATTAGAGGCTCCTCGTTACCGACCAGTTTCAGTTTCGGTTTCAATAACGACAAGCCTCCGGGTGCAACTATCACCACCTAGCGGGTGTGGCACTCGCACACGTCAGCAAACAGAACTGTGACGCACTTCCGCGCGGGGCGCGTCGTCTGCTGGAGCGAACGCGGCAAAAAAAAAAAAAATGGCGGCTATGACGTCATCATAACTTGTTGCAGCGTGGTCACGTGAGGGAAGTAGGGGGGGGTCACCTAGGTTCCCTTTGCGAGTGTCAGTAGCGCGAAGGGAGTCGATCGCTCACGCATTTCTCAAAATTAATTTAAAATACCTTCCAAGCTATTTTCGCTGTTGATATTTTGCAGATGACACACTCAGGTTAACAGGAATCGAACCCGCAGGCTGTCTCGGCCGCGAAATTTGGTGTCAGTACCCTTTTATCCAATCTATAAAGAGCGGATAACCAAGTGGGGTATGGAAAATGAGAAGGCATCGGCGTGATGCAGAAAGCGGTCTTGGTGCTTAGAATGCCGTGAGTCAATGTATATACAGCTGGACGTGGCAAGTAACAACCATGTCATGCGACTTGAAATGCTCAAATATGGCCCTTGGCGATTGCGAAACTAAGGCCTTGGGAAAATGACCGAAAAAGCAGCGATGAACGCTCTGGTTACACCAATCATTTCGATTCGATTCGCATAAATCAAGTATAAGTGTTCATCTCTGGCGTACTTTTATTGCTAAAAGTTTCGCACGAAGCCCAAGCAACAGCAGATAGTGCGTGCGAACGAATATCTATATTATTATCAGGTCTTTTGGATTCATCTATATGTATATTTCCACAGCAAGACAAAGAAAAAAGAAACCCTTCAATGCGCGACATGTAAGATATCAAACGACTGCACGGTTTTTCTGGCGGTAAATCCACATCGAAATTAATACGCCGTATGCGCTCCATCATTTTATATCCACGAAGCCCCGTTAATGATGCCCACATTGAAACGCAAATATATGTGCTAAAGTATACGGCAGCATGCGGAAAAGCCCGTGGAATGCAAACGTAGCAGCTGCCTTCGATTTCTCATTGAGAGGAGGCAAGTTACATACCTTTTAGACGCACGCGACCGAATAACAATGCCTTTCGCTAGCATTTTACTCGACAATTTGGAACTATTGCTTTCAGCTTGCTGCGTTCTTTTTATTTTATTTATTTATTTATTTATTTTTGTGGCTTATCGTCGACCGCGCAAGCATAGGAATTGGGAACTCGCAGTTCGTCTTCTCCTTCGCTCTGAGGCAATCATGTTGCATTGTTGGGCGCTTCTAGTCCCAGCACTCTTACTTGCGCAAAACGATCGGTCGGCGTCTTCAACGGCATCACAGAGAGTTCTGTAGTAGTATGCACCGAGTTTTCAATGCCCGTTCTCTCCACTGAGAATATGTCGTCTTGCTTACAATCTACTCCCAGTATAGCGCCCTCTCGGGACGCACTCCGGCGCACGTCTCTCGGGAAGTCTGTCGGAAGTCTTGAATTCTAATGAACGAAACGGCTGGCACGTAAGGACGAAAGTGAAAAGCGGCATATTTTTTTTTTCATTGCAGACATAGATCATTGTATTGTGCGTTGGTGTATTCAAAGCGTTCAGGGATTCCGTAGTATACATTTGTGATAGATAGATAGATAGATAGATAGA
Organism: Rhipicephalus appendiculatus; assembly: GCA_030522465.1. Lineage (NCBI taxonomy): Eukaryota > Metazoa > Arthropoda > Arachnida > Ixodida > Ixodidae > Rhipicephalus > Rhipicephalus appendiculatus. Next base: position 4,603 of record JALIZH010013084.1, read on the forward strand.
TAGATAGATAGATAGATAGATAGATAGATAGATAGATAGATAGATAGATAGATAGATAGATAGATAGATAGATAGATAGATAGATAGATAGATAGATAGATAGATAGATAGATAGATAGATAGATAGATAGATAGATAGATAGATAGATAGATAGATAGATAGATAGATAGATAGATAGATAGATAGATAGATCTGTGTATTCCGTATTTTTTTGTCCTGTTAACATCTGTTTTACGTATAAACCAACTCACCGAAGCATTCGTTTTAACATTAGATGGATCATGATATGGGAGCTTGGGTAAAGTGCGTTGGCGGGCCTAGTTCGAAAAACAAAAAAAAAACGCAGCTGGTGTGAATAGAGGTATCAGGAGAGTTTACAAAGTCCACTCGCATTTAGGAAAAGCAACCGTGTGTGTGTGTATGTGTGTGTTTGTGTATGTGTGTGTGTGTGTGTGTGTGTGCGTGCGTGTGTGTGCGTGTGTGTGTGTGTGTGCGTGTGACTGTGTGTGTGTGTGTGCGCGTGCGTGTGTGTGTGTGTGTGTGTGTGTGTGTGTGTGTGCGTGCGTGCGTGTGCGCGCGTGCGTGCGTGCGTGCGTGCGTGCGTGCGTGCGTGCGTGCCTGCGTCTTTGTATCTTGGATAGAGCAGTGTAAGTAGACACCGTGTCTACAATGGCAGTGTAAGAAGGACACCTGTGCCTACGAGTGTATGTCGGAAGACCGCCGCACCAGAGCCTTTAATAAACGTCGTGCAAACTCGGCCTTCGTGAGAAAGCCATGGGTGGCGTATCGAACAATGCCTCCAGATCTCCACAATAGTAGAAAACAGGCTCAGCGCAAAAGAGGTGAAGAAATGACGACTGGGAAAGTCAATACGCGGACCATCTGCAAGGCCTTGGGCACTTTTTCTACGGCGATCAATGCTTGCAGCGAATGAACGCCTTCCTCTACTATGAATGGGAACTTCTAGAGATCCCGAACATGGAACACGTAGCAAAGACGTATATGACGCGAGAAACCAGTCACTCTCGTTCCGTATTTTCGACAGCGTTGCCACTGCTAGGAAATGATGTACATAAGCGTCGCTTTAGATTCTACAACCTTGAGGTTGCCGCGTCTAAGGATGACTAAGAAATCAAGAACAGTATCAATACAATCCTGCCAGGGTACACCTCTGACAAATGTTACTCGAAAGGATATTCCCCGGTTAAGCATATCAGCTCACCAGGGAGTAGGGTTACCAACTCTTCGACAAAGGAAGTCGGTACGAGGGGGGGGGGGGGGGGGGTTACACCATCATAGGGAGCCAGCGAAATCTGTTTTGTTGATTGCAGTATCTTCCCAACAAATTCATTGTTTCTTTACTGCTGCGGCATCTTGATATGGTAATTCAGCTAGGTCGTGCTGGTCGCAACAGTTATGAAAATTCTTCTTGCTGGACGCTTCTTGCTTCGAGTGGCTTTCACGAAGTCATATTCGTTTCGCATAGGGATGGCCGACAACGCTACTTGCGACGCCTGCGGTACCGAGGAGACTTTGCAGCATATCTTCTGCGACTGTCCTCGCTACGCTGTGCAGAGACGATCCCTCTCATCCGCCCTCGCTCGTCTCGACAACAGAACGATGACGCTAGAAACTGTTCTCCAGCCATCAAGAATTCAATCAACGAAGGCATTACTGAAATTCCTAAGGACAACAGACTTGCATGAGCGGCTGTAGACTCTTAATGATGCCGTACACCGCACAAGACTGCCGCTCTCCGCTATGATGTTATGTGTGTGCGGTTGTGCTCCTCCTCTTTCTCCTTTTTTTTTTACTCTCCTTTCAGTCTCCCCCATCCCTTCCCCCCTGTGCAGGGTAGCATACCGGTTATGCAAACCGGTTAACATCCCTGCCTTTCGTCTGTCTTGTTTTCCTTCCTTTCTTTCTTGCTGGAAAATGTACTCGTAAAAGTTGTCGCACTTCACACAGAAGTTCGGTTAAACTAGGCCAAAGCCCCTCGCAGCCCCAGCTAGCCGCCGCAGCAATGCCTCATGTGTGAGATTCGTGAAAACTTCTTGTTCCGTATAGCGTGACGCGCGTTGTAGACCGTGCGTTGGATGAGCAAAAATTTCATATCTGGACGGCCCGGGAAAAACCCAGGACATATAGCTGTCCCGACAGGGATGGGGTGGGACTCTGTACGCTGCATGAAAAGTCGGGAAAATCCTGAAAAATCCTCGACGGTGGGTAACCCCACCGGGGAGTTACAGTAAAACCTGGAAATGCTTAGTTAAAGTTGACTATCCGTTGACGAGCTGCGAATGTTTTGTTACGCACTGGGAGAAAAATTGGGATTCAGAAATAAACCCATGAGAACGACTGTTACTTTCAGGAATTGTTGGGAACACTCAACAATGTGTTCCTAATGTTTTGCAAACTGCGCTGTCACGACATATACAGAAGAGAGAAGATATGAGAGAGACTCCGCTGAACGCTTTTATTCAGTCACAGCTTAAGTGTGCTTGTTTCAGAACTTACGGGTCACACAACTGACGACGAAGGCTTTACGAGTTCGACTGAGAAGTAACTATCATTGATGGCTACCGACATGTGTTTTTTTCCTCCGGCGCAGCCGTTTGGGCCCAACGCTAGCAGCGTTGGTTGGTGCCGTGAGCTCGCTTAAATCGTCCAACACGTGAACGTCGACGCCGTGGAGACACTGGTCAGACGACGCGGCAAGGATAAAATCGTCGTGCGGGATTTCCTCTCTTCCTACTGGCTAACCAACCCCGTAGCTTCCACAGTGTTGCTACCAGCATGTTAGATAGACTATATTCGCCTTACAAAGCCAGTACATATGTAGCGTCATGATCATCCCGCGATTTATCATCGTCATTTTACCAGCCACCACGCCGTGCCTCTCGCGCAGCTCAAGCGAGAGCTCGAGGCGCCAGCCAGGTAGAACGACCTCACGCCTGGTGGACTGGACGCCGGCAGTCGCAGCCGCTCCGTTAAGCCTTGAAATAAAGTGGCGAGACCACGGCACGGCCACGTCAGCCGCCTTGCCATCGTATCACGTCTCCTCGCTACACGTAGTTTATCAAAACCCATCATTGAACTGGTTATGAAGTGTTATATAGCTTCACGACTGTGCTATTTCCTTGTAAAGAAGTCCAGTACAAGATCGTTTCAGACATCATGTTCCTGGTCATCTACCACTCTTATACTGCAACTGTTGTTGACGGCGTCTGCTGAATGTCAACCACAACTTATCAACGAGTCGAAATTGTCCCGTGCATTCCGGAGTGTGTAATTGCATACAGCTAGCGACATCTAACGTCAACTGAACGTTGAGTAATTATCGCTCCCTGTTGACACAAGCGTGACTCTCTCTTCATTGAATGACAACTTGAAGACACACAATTTCCTGCGAATGTAATTTCCCTCACTACCGGATCGCTACGCACTCTCTCACATTTACACATGTTGCACAGAATGTACCCTCACAGGCACAGCATCAAATGTCCGTGGTGCGAAGCAAGGCCGACATCGGAGCTTATTAAATATCGGTGCACTCGACGTCCGGAGGCTTCCATCTGACCTCTGTTGAACAACACTCCTTTGAGATGGCCGTGGGAGGAGCGGCTCGCGGAGCTGGAAGTGGGAAGCCAACTGGCGACGCTTGACGAGGCCCGGCGAGCCGCTATAGACAGCGGGGCCCTGGAAGAGGGGCACCACCCACCATAACCACACAAAGCCCTAATATGAATAAAAATTGAAGGACACTTTTTGAGAGAGAGAGAGGTCAAGTGAAAGGCAGGGAGGTTAACCTGAAGAAAATTTTCGGTTTGCTACCCTGCACTGGGGAAGGGGTAAGGGGGGAATAAAAAGATAAGGAAGGAAAGAAAGAGATAGAAAAAGAGCTAGAAAAGTCATAGCCGTTTAGCGAGTCCTGTTGACCGCAGAAACTTCAGCAACGCCTTTGTCGCCTTCCGGTTGGAAGCTGGAACGTTCCGGTACTCCAAAATTGATTGTTCGGAAAGCGGCTGGTCATCGAGACGTGCTAAGGCTGCTGAGAGCTGTTCTCTCTGGGAGCTGTAGTGCGGGCAATGACACAATACGTGCGCAATGGTTTCCTCGCGACCACAGTGATCACAGGCGGCACTGTCAGCCATTCCGATGCGGTGCGCAAAGCTGTTCATGAATGACACCCCTAGCCATAGGCGACACAGGGCTGTTGTTTCTGATCGGGATAGTCCGAAAGGAACTTCAAGTTGAAATGACTTTTTGAAATTCCAAAGTGTGTTCGGTGAACGCCTGTGCCCAATTGAGAAGGGGTCGGTCAGACAGCATCGCAATGCGCGCGTCTCCCTTCTTGGATGATTCGACACGCCGGGCACAGCGACACTACGCAAGCAAAGCACGAGTGACGCGACCGACATCCGTTGGCGCGCCCCGGCGGCCATCTGGCACCGTGCCGGAGCACGGACGGATGGATGGACGTGACCATGAGACATTAAAGGCTTTCGCTTTCAATATTTCTCTTCTCTCTCCCATGAAACCTCCAGCGAGACACCCGTATGTAATGTCTGCCGCTGGTCTTTGTATCCCGAAGCTCCGTCAGCACGCACCTTGCCCAAATTTACAAGTCAATAATAAACATATTACCAACCAGAGTTAAAATTGTTAGGCCTCTTGAATAAGAAGCACGTGTCGTGGTTAAAGTTCTCACGGAAACAGATTGATAGAAATTAATTTCCAACATATTCAACACAAAATGTTAACGATATCAACCGTTGTTGGTATGGCTTTGATGGAGTGTGTACATAGGGGTATGTGTAAAGGGCTTGCAGCCAATTTCATTTTGATTCAAGGCAATCTGGAGTACGGGGATATTGAGTGTAGTTGTCTTAAGTCATTTCCTTTCCCTTTCCAGAAGCGGACTATTTTCGGCAAACGGACTGCGCAATAGACGTGAACATCTAAACATCTAGACGCCTACGTCTTGGTCCTCTCCCCCGCTGGGGCGTTTGCGCAAGCAGGCGTTTGGTGTGTGGCGACACCACGGACCCCAAGCCAACGGGGGGGGGGGGGGGGGGGGTTTCAACCTACGCCCCGCCGTGCGTGGCTGAGCCGTGTCCGGGAAAAAAGGGGATCGTGGGGGTTGAGCCAATGCCGGGTGATTGGACCTTTAAGGCCCCCCCAGTGGAGGCAACACACCCCTTTGGCCCTAGCTTCACGTAGACGTCACCCCCTGGGCTGACCCACCTAGGGGAAATCAACAGTCGCCTTTTCCTGTCTCTCTCTCCCCTCATCTTCGTCTTTCTCTCTCACTTTTTATCTTTCCTGTCATCTTCTCTCTTCGGTTTACCTTCCTAGTTTTTCCTGGCGGCGAGGGTTAACCTTGTGTAGTTATCCAACCTCCGATAGTTATATTAGGTTATAGTGGCGATGCATGGCTGGCGTCTCCAAGTGTTCGATATTCAACCTTGTAGCGTCCCCTTGTTGGGCTCGATGGTGGGTGGCCACCATCGCCGCCGAATTCTAATCAGTTCTTTGGGCAAACTCCTTTCCTCCGCTCCTTGATCGCCGCCAGAAAAGGTGGCGCACAGATGACTTTACTTTTGCCCTAACCAAAGAATCTTTTCCAAAATACCATGTTATACACAGCCAGCATGAAACGAAAACTGTCCGAACAGTCTCACAGTTCCTCGTGTCAAAATATCTCACGGAGGCAATCGGCCCAGGTTACAAATTAACAAAGATGGGAAGCAGCGATCTTCTTCTGGAAGTTCGTGACAAGCTCCAGTACGAGAAACTGTCAAAACTTGTAGCTTTTGGGGAAATCCCAGAGTCAGTGGGTCCACATAGATCGATGAACACAGTGCGCGGCGTCATCTCTGACGATGACATTCTCGAACTCAGTGAAAGTGAACTCCTTGAAGGATGGCAAAGACCAGAACGTTGTCAAAGTACAAAGAATGACGATAAGACGAAACGACAAACAAATCCCAACTAAACACACAATTATTACATTTGGAACCAACAACCTCCCTGAATCGATCGAAAGCGGCTACTGCAACCTTCGTGTGAGACCATATATACCGAATCCACGTCGTTGATTCAAGTGTCAGCGCTTTGGACATGGGTCGCAAAGCTGCAGAGGGCGTGCCAGTTGCGCTAAATGTGCATCCAATGAACATCTGTCTCACGATTGCAACTCTGCCGCCCGTTGTGCGAACTGCGAAGGGGACCACCCCGCCTACTCACGATCATGCCCCTCGTGGAAGAAAGAAAAAGAAATAATAGAACTGAAAGTAAAATTCAACTTGTCCTTTCAAGAGGCGCGCAAGCGTTTTGCTCCGCATAACCAGCCCTCTTCTTCCTTCGCAGATATGACGCGCCGGGGCGCCGCGCCACGTCTCTTCGCACCCGCGAGTGTCACACCGAGTGTGACCGCGGTCGCGTCCACCAGCGCCCCCGGTTGGAGAAGCCTGTGCTGCTCCGCCCCCCTTCCAAACAGGGCCAGCAGACTCCCGAGTCTGCCGGACCCCGGGCCACTGCAAACGCAGTCAGGTCCCAAACCGCCGTGAACGTGCCTGCCGAGCAGGCACCATCCGCCACCTCACTAGAGGGGATGGATACAAGTCACACTCCTCCGGCGCCTCAGACACCAAAGGACAGGGGCAGCTCTTTGGAGCGCACCAAAAAAGAGAAACCCCGCATTACAGGGCCTCCAAAAGGCCCTGTAACCTAAGGAAACACTTTTGTACACACAGCACCAAACTACATTAAAATGGAGACACAAATTATACAGTGGCAACGTCAGAGGACTGCTCAGAAACCTCGACAATATCCAAGAACTTCTACACGAACACTCACCAAGAGTGCTGTGTGTACAAGAAACACACTTAAAATCCAAAAACACGAACTTTCTACGCAGTTACGTTATTTTCCGAAAGGACCGGGATGATGCTGTAGCGTCATCTGGCGGTGTGGGTGTTATAGTTGATCAAGGCATAGCATGTAGACACTTACCATTTCAAACGTTCCTTGAGGCACTGGCTGTTCGAGCGGTTCTTTTTAAGGCGAAAGCATTTAATGTCTCATGCTCACGTCCGTCCGGTGTCCGTCCGTGCGGTGTCCGTCCGTCCGTCCGTCCATCCGTCCGGTGACCATCCGTCCATCCGGTGTCCGTCCGTCCGGTGTCCGTCCGTCCGTCCGTCCGTCCTTCCGTCTGTCTGTCCGTCGGTCTGTCCCTCCGTCCGTCCGTCCGTCTATCTGTCTGTACGTATGTCCCTCTGTCCGTCCTTCCGTCCGTCGTCCGTCCGTCTGCCTCGCGTCTCGCTGCGATTCGCGGTAAAAAACTAAAAAAGAAAACGCATACACATTCGGTTTGTGTGTTATCCCACTGAGAGTGTAAAAGATAAAAGACATGGCATAGTCAGTGGAATGGCCACACGCTTTCGCCGAACACACTTTGGAATGTACAAAGTGTCCTTCAATTTTTTGAATAAGCTCGTCACCATTTGCTCTCTATACATACCCCCCACACTACAAGCTCCAAAAACATGAATTCCAGTTTTTAATAGATCAACTTCCAGAGCCTTATCTCGTCCTTGGAGACTTGAATGCACACAGCAGTCTATGGGGTGAACCTCACTGTGATGCGCGAGGTCGTCTAATTGAACATTTCCTTTTCTCTTCCGGTGCATGTCTCTTGAATCGGAAAGAGCCGACATATTATGGTCTCGCTAACAATACTTATTGATCCATAGATCTCAGCATTGCATCTCCATCGCTTCTACCCCTACTCACATGGAAAGCCATCAACAATCCTTACGGACACATGGAAAGTCATCAATATTCCTTCACGGAAGTGACCACTTTCCTGTATTACTGAGCACACCATTATCGAATGACATGTCCTCCACGGGTTCCCAAATGGCACACGGAAAAAGCCGATTGGGAACAGTTTCAAAATGTTAGTCGCTTAAGTTGGACTTACATGTCTGGTTTAAGCATAGATGCGGCCGTAGAATACTTTGCATCTTTTCTGATAGATCCTGCAACCAAATGTATCTCACAAACAAATGGACTGCCCGGCAAGCGACGTGTCCCTTGGTGGAACAATGAATATCGAAACCCACGAAAAAGCAAAACAAGGCATGGAGGTTGCTTCGAAACTCACCGACAGCGGAGAATCTTGACAGTTTTAAGAACATAAAGTCTCAAGGCAGAAGGGAGAGGAGGGAGAGCTGGCAGAAGTTTTTATCCGGAATCAATTCATATACACAGGTGGCAAGAGTCTGGAACATGGTTGGTAAGGTAGCAGGTAGACAAGCACATTCACTTCCTCTAGTAAAACACAAGGCGATAGCTTGGAAGACCAGGCGACCTCTCTCCGCGCACACTTCGAACAGGTCTTGAGCGCGTCGCACTATACTACATCATTTCAACGATACAAAACAAGAATCGAAAGACAAAAACTAGAGCGCAAATTCACAAAACACGAGCCATAGAATGAACCGTTCGTCTTAGCTGAGCTACAGGCATCGCTAAACACCTGCAATGATTCCGCCGCAGGCTCTGATCATGTAGTATATGAAATGTTAAAACACCTGCCCTCTGAAACTCAGAAATCCCTCCTTTCCCTGTATAATGCTTTTGGTTGTCCGGCGAGATCCCCTCTGCCTGGAAAGAAGCCATTTTTATTCCGATTCTAAAGCAAGCGAAAGATCCGTCCTCCGTTACCAGTTACAGGCCCATCGCACTAACAAGTTGTCTGTGTAAACTTTTTTGAAAAGATGGTCAACCGCCGAATAATACACTTCCTTAAAACAAGCAATCTACTGGACCCACACCAGTGCGGATATCGCGAGGGCAGATCTACCACTGACCACCTCTTACGTATCGAGGCACAAATCCGTGACGCTTTAGTCCATAAACAATTTTTTCTATCAGTGCTCCTCGATATGGAAAAGGCTTACGACACCACTTGGCGCTTCGGCATACTACGAGATTTGTCACACTTAGGTGTCGGAGGCAACATGCTGGCCATATTCGAAAGTTATTTGTCCAATCGCACGTTCCGTGTACGAGTGGGGAATGTCTTGTCTCGAACATGTGGCCAGGAGACTGGAGTACCGCAAGGTGGTGTCCTGAGTTGCACTCTTTTTATTATAAAAATGAATTTCTTGCATCTGTACGTTCCACGCAATATGTTTTACTGCACATACGTCGACGACGTGCAGATCGGTTTTAAATGATGAAATCTCGCAATGTGCGAGCGGCAGGTTCAACTTGGTTTGAATAAGGTAGCCAAATGGGCAGACGAGAACGGGTTCAGCCTCAATCCGCAAAAGAGCACGTGCGTTTTATTTTCAAGAAAGAGAGGACTACATCCCGATCCGGACATTGACCTGGATGGTCAACGTCTGTCTGTAGAAACTGACCATAAGTTCCTCGGCCTGATATTAGACACCAAACTAACCTTCATTCTGCACATGAAGTATATCAAAAACAAGTGCTTAAAAACCATGAATATTCGGAAAGTGTTTTCACGCACTACGTGGGGTAGTGACAAAAAATGTTTAATGAACCTACATAAAAGCCTCATACGCACGCGCCTGGATTACGGGGCGATAATCGACCAGTCTGCGACACCAACAGTCCTGAAGATGCTTGACCCTGTTCACCATCTAGGCATTCGTCTTTCTACGGGTGCTTTAAGGCCCCATGGTGGACTTAGGTTGCTATAAACCAGAGTGTGCATCAAATGACGTAGGTGTTTTATAAGCGTTCATGACGGGCACAAATCACATAAATGGCATAATGCACACGTCTCTAAGCTTTCTTAGTGGTGCATGCGTGCAGAATAAAAATGTATGCATGAAATGACACCCTGGATGCACTTTGAGAGCGTGAATTGGCGCAATCGTATTCATAGAAGCTGTTGTGGGCTCTCTTAGGGTAACTACTGCAAGTAGAGCTACGAAGTACCCATTACACAATGAGTAATCATATCCCGGGAAGTAGCGAAAAAAAACATGCCTGGGTGCCATTTTGTTAACTGGCTCGTGCTCTTGTTTCTTTCTCGCCAATTGAATCTCGTCCGCGGTTGGATTTACGTTGCCGTTCTGCCACGGACGTTGGTGGTACACAGCGCAATATTTTACGTTCGTATCGTTTCTTTGTTTTGGATTCCTAGACATACTCATCGATAAGAATAAGAATTGTTTGCAGCAATGTAAATACAAGGTGCTTCCTGCATGTTCACCAAAATTAAAAAAAAAAGTACTTTTTTACAGTGGAGAAAAATAGCATATTCGTGCAAATATTCAGGCTAGCAAATAAAGAAAAGAAAATGCGAAAGGGTATATGACACTGCAGATGATGAAAAAAGCTTGGCATTAAAGAGTTTTATTTCAAAACCCCTTGAATTGTGCATGCACTATCGACTACGCATGGCATAACTTATAAACAAATGCAGAGGTAGCCTCGAGCGCGAAAAATAAAAGCAGAGAGCTTCGTGGCTTTTGGACTCATAAGGCATCAAGGGAAAAGAAGAAAGAAAAATACGCCTGCTTTTTGGGCAATGTGAAAATCATTCACGCTTTAGAAGTTGGTAATATGGTTTTTTTGTGGCGCGAGGACCAGATATGGCCAAGGACCACCAGGATAAACAATAAAGGTGTTAAGAACCTGCTAATTTGTCGTAATCTTAGCAGGTTCATTGTGGGCGCTCGTAGCACGTCATAAACATCCAATGCGCACCAAAGACTCTGTATTCTGTGCAGAAGTCATGCTATTAAAAAAAAAAGCTTCACTACTGTGAAACCTGAGGAAGTGGGTATTACGGGCAGCCAACGATTCCCGTTCGTGGAGTTCTCACTGCTCCGCTTACCAAACCGTCGATGACGTTCATGTTCGAGGTAATCATGTAGGTCTTCCCCAGTACGAACAGTATCTTGTTAGGGAGGTTCGCAAACTGGGTGTGTCACATGCTCACTAACTTTTGATGCCCTGCTTGTGATGTAGTTGAGATGCCGGTCGCCTGTAGTGATTTCCGTGAGGTTGTTTCCCCCCTTCAGATGTAGCGACCAAGCGCCGGCGAAGTGCATGTGGCAGGAGCAATCATGTGCTCTGCGAGGTGTTGACGCCCTTTCTTGAGAAGCGCAGGAGTCGACCGCTTGTCTCCGAAACCTTTTAAGGGATAATAATTTAATTATAGCGATTACTTCTTGGTTATTGATGGTAATTATATTATTTTATACCTTCTTCGTTAATTTTCCGCCACTTTTCAGCATCGCTACTCAAGTTTCAGTCATGCGTTGAACCTTCACTGTGGTCACGACCACACCACCTGACATTTGTGGAAGGGCAAAAAGCCGGGCCCCTAAGGTGCTACGCATTCAAAATTACTACTCTAGACGCTATTCCGCCAAGTAAGAGCCGCGCAGTGGGAGCTCACGATTATTCCATTTCTTATACTTCATGCCTAAAGAAGTTTGGTTAACGTCCTCAGTGTAACAGTTATGAAGAGCTGCGGCAGTCAGCGCGCCGATCGTATATAGAAGATATTATCGATGACCACGGGCGCGCTCGCACCTCGCGCTCAGCGGCCGCTACTTAGCAGTTGTTGCGGGGGCTCAGACCAGTAAAAGTGAGTCTTCTTGTGCCTCGGCCTCGTCTCTGAGGGTAATAATAATATCCGGGGTTTAACGTCCCAAAACCACGATATGGTTATGAGAGACGCCGTAGTAGAGGGCTCCGGAAATTTCGACCATCTGGTGTTCTTTAACGTGCACTGACATCGCACAGTACACGGGCCTCTGGAATTTAGGCTCCATAGAAATGCGACCGCCGCGGCTGGCATCTAACCCGCGACCTTCGGGTCAGCAGCCGAGCACCCTAACCGCTACACCACCGCGGCAGATCGTATTTGAGGGGTTTCCGGGCCAGCCGCAGCCCTGTACCCCAAACAGTATATTTACTAGTCTTAGAGACGGAGACGGTCATAATGTGACTTAAAGCGTAAGCTGTCATGTGATAACAGCCAATTTAGCTGGCGTAGTGGTCGGCCAGTGCCGATGCTGCCCCCCACCTCAAGTGTTCTTTGCAGCTATCACACACGATGGGACAAAAAAGTTTTTTTTTTTTCGAATCCGGGAACACTTCGTGGGAGCCCAGTATTCTACAACAACAGCACACCGCTCCTTGAACCTTCTTCGTAAATATACTCTATACAGGCGTCATGTCGTACGTGGAATGACGCGAACCGATGGAGCATTAGGTGACAAAAGAGTGAGATCACACAAGGCGCCGCACAATGTGCAATACGTAACGAGGAGGCGTATAAAGCTCCCCATCAATTACAAAGGCTAGGCCATAATAATTCATAATCATCATCAGCTGCAACAAAAACGTATACAGTTTTTTTTCTTTTTTTTTTTAAAGCTGCTTATTGTTCACTTTCGGAAACATTTGTTATTTATTTTTTTTTTCGCTGCAGAACTTATTGATATGGAGTAGCCGAGGTAATACGAACCCCAACCTATCCACAGCAAGACAGCTACAACAGAATAAAACAGAACAGTTGGATACATCTTTAGAAGTCCGTGGCATTTTTGCCTCAAGGGGGGGTGTACACAAGTCTGTACCGATGGGCGCTATATATGAATACTCATAAGTATGCCAGCACAAGCACTGCTAGACAGACGACAGAGTATTGAAGTACTGAGTGCTGATG
>JALIZH010013085.1:0-20539 GCA_030522465.1 Rhipicephalus appendiculatus
AGCTGTGGTTCAGTATATGTCTGGCAGACGGGACTCTGCATTAATAATCGTCTGCAGGAGCAAAGCTATTCCCTCACTCAACCCAGTGGGATGCGCCTACCTATACATTGCCAGTTGTGTAAAACGACAGGAAAAGGAAAATGCATGCCACTTTTCAGGCAGACCAAGATCATCGGCCGTGCGAAAAACAGAAAGGCACGGGAAATAATCGAAGCTTTGCATATTATCCGATACGGGCCTGATAAGTGTGTCAGTGTAGTTTCTATACACGTATACAAGACAGAAGTTGATTTTTTCTGTTTGCTAAGTTGTCATAAACGATGCACGGTTATGGCTGATGGAGCGCATGCGCTTTGCTGTTGTGGGAAAGAGGCGTCATCCAAATAAATCAGTTGTGAGTCTGCGCTGGTCCCGTTCTCTTCTTTCTTCCTGTGTCCTGTATATAGGCGTAGTTTTACGTTTTCCAAGATAACAGCTTCGTGGAGCACTCTCGTCGGTCGTCTGACGATCTTATGGCCGGTGGAACACGTCATCTTTTTTTGTACGTGAGTTGTCCAAGCGTTATCGCTGGTGCTCGCATTAGCTCTGGCACAAACTGGACTACTCGCGTCATGCACGTAATCTTGTAGATACAGTCTAAGAATAACAATTGTTTGGACTTTACGTCCCAAAACCATGATGTGACTATAGGGTATGTCATAGCGAAGGGCTCCGGAAATTTCGACCACCTGGAGTTTCTCGCTGTGCACCTAAATGTACGCAGGCCTATAGAAAATCACCTCCGTCGAGATGCGGCCACCGTGGGCGCGATATGATCCCGCGACCTTTGCGAGAGCAGTCAGGCACCATAACCACGAAGCAGCTTAAAGCTATCCCGAAATATTCCCAAACATTGCCACGCGACCTGCGCCGTGCGGCGGGTACAATTCGTGTGAGTCAAGCCCGGTCACCTAATAAAGGAGTTAGTGCGCGTTGCAATATACACTCTCATAATTTGCCTCGCTTTTGGACGTCTTTCGCTTCCCTAGACGACATTAAACCGAGACAAGTGAGTGAGTGAGTGAGTGAGTGAGTGAGTGAGTGAGTGAGTGAGTGAGTGAGTGAGTGGTGGTGGTGAGTGAGTGAGTGAGTGAGTGAGTGAGTGAGTGAGTGAGTGAGTGAGTGAGTGAGTGAGTGAGTGAGTGAGTGAGTGAGTGAGTGAGTGAGTGAGTGAGTGAGTGAAATAACTATATTTGAGATCCTGGTAGGATGCGAATTTGTCGCGCACCCGGCTTGTTCCGCGTCGGGTCCGATAGGTCTAGCCCACAGAGTTTCCTATAAATACACTGGAGGGAACTCTGGCGCTAGTGTCTATGGGGGGCTGCAACGCGCGGCGCTTCAGCCAGCATGGGAATGATGGGTAGAACACAAATTTGCCTAGTCTTGCATAGTCTTCGTTCGTTTGGCTCCGTGTGGCCTGAATCCGCTTTGCCGCGATAAGAAGTTCAGCAAATGTTTAGCAGTTACGCTTCACCACCTTGACGTTATTAGGCACACCGATTCAAATCGGGTCACAAAGTTCACAAAGGTCCGTTCTTTTATTCGAAACAAAACAAAAACACAGCAATAAACAAAGCCTGCGTTCGAAGCCGCAAGCACGAACACTAGGCAAATCATTCCCATGGTGGCCTAACGATCGCATAGCCAGAGTCCCCTCTAGTTAATTTTAGGAAACTCTATGGTCTAGCCCACCGGCCCGGTCGCGGGCGTGTCGGAAAGCTGGGATTTGCTTGTCTAAAGCCGGGCTGTAGAAGCGATTCCCCATTCCTCCTTGCTTCGTTTGGGGTATCTCTTAACTTTGACACCCTGAACCAACGTTGCGTGAGCAGGAAAGCAGTGAAAGGAATGATGGACGAGAGAATCCGGACTCACGACGCTAAGACGACGAGCAGCTTGCTCGGCGATGCGACCCTTCTTAAAAGCCCTCAGTGCAGTTTTGGAGTCGCTGTAGTTCTCGAACCCACGACCACCTGTCAGGACAAGGGCGATGGCGGCCTTCTCGGTGATTTCGAGGTCGGAAGTGCGGATCCAAGAGCTGCCAGAAATCTTTCCACTAAGGTCGACAACGACGGCGGTCAAGGTCGTCCAATCGCTGTACTCCGCCGGTCTACCGAATGCTTCCTCACACGAATGCCACTTTAGTTATACTGTCTATGCGGCCAGTGGTCCATCGAAGCTTTCAGTAACGCCTTCCGCACCAGGGAATCTTCTTCTTTATGTAATTATTTTGCGCCTAGTTTTCACGCTTTGGCAAAGGTGCAGTGAGTGTCACGCGAACGCCGGTGTTTCGTGGCGATAACCCCTAGCGATATACACTGAAACTTCGGTGATACGAATCTCGTGGGGTCACCGAAAATATTCGTATCATCCGAAATTCGTATTGTAGTGAGGAAGAGGAAGACGACGAGTTTTCTGTGGTTGTTGCTGTGCGCGCGATCTACCTTCGCGTTCCGCCTGTGCTACCTCGACTGTTTAAAGCGTTGTCGCCCCGTAATAAATCGTCGTACGACATTTGGTGGAGGTTGCTGCAACCCCTGACCTCAACCTGGAACTTCGCAGCCGAACGTTGCCAGCTCCTTCAACCGCTGCAATGACTGACAGTGCCAGCAATCACCCCGACACCGTCGCGGCTTCCCACTCCAGCGGCGCCATTCAGCGGTACCGCGACCCTCCTATCTTTAGCGGAACCGGTGAGGCTGACGTGGATGATTGGCTTTCTACCTATGAGCGCGTCAGTGGGACCAACAACTGGGATGACCCGGCGAAACTCCGTGTCGTCATCTTCTACCTTTCGGACGTCGCCAAGCTCTGGTTTCACAACCACGAGCGTGAGATCCACACCTGGCCCGATTTCAAGAAAGCGATCGCAGAAGTCTTCGGCCTCCCGACTTTACGGAAACTGCGCGCTGAACAACGTCTACGCCAGCGTGCTCAACAGCCCGGTGAGACGTATACGAGCTACATCGAGGATGTAGTTAACATCTGTTCCCGCGTCAATGCTTCCATGAGCGAGGAGGAGAAAGTGAAGCATATCCTCAAAGGCATCGAGGACGAGGCATTTCAAATGCTTCTGGCGCGGAACCCTGCTTCTGTCTCGGACGTCGTCACTCTTTGCCAGAGTTTCGATTAACTTCGTTGACAAAGGGTCCTTGCGCGCAGTGCTGTCGCAGCTGCTGAACCACTTTCGAGCCTCACGCTAGCTTCCAACCCGCCGTCCGATACTTCGCTGTCAAGCCAAATCAAAGATTTGATCAGGGAGGAGGTGGCGCGCCAGCTCTCTATGCTGCCTCTAAGCGATCGACCCCTACAGCCTGACGCATCCCTGGCTGCTCCCATCAGGAGGGCTATCAGCGAGCAACTTGCCGAATCGCTACCTCTGACCCAGCCATGTCTGCCTGTGCCTGCACCTCTGACCTATGCCGCAGTTGCAGCGCGACCTGCACATCAACCGTTCGCATTTCCGTCCGCGATGCATCCACGACCATCCCCATCTCCCTCGTCGCCCCAAGTTCCACCTCGAAGCCATTTTCAGAATCCATGGCGTACGCGCGACAACAGGCCCATATGCTTCGCTTGCGGGTTCGCCGGCCACGTCACACGCTTCTGCAATCGTCGCATGGCTTCTGCTCATCCAACTGTCGCAATACCGGGATACGGCTATTCGCATGGTGATGCCGGTAATGACATGCATTCGAACCCAGACTTTTCGCCGCCACCTCGACGTTCTTCCGCTAACCATCGCTCCCCGTCTCCACGTCGTCGCTCGCTTTCGCCCTTGCGTCGCAGCCAGTCACCAAGCGAGGGAAACTAGCAGCTGCAGTTCCGCAGGCACGAACTGCAAGCTTCGCGACTTCTACAAGGCCTGCACAGTCGCCGCGCAATTTACTGGACGTTATAGTTGAAGGAACTGCCGCAATAGCACTTATTGATACTGGGGCTGCAGTTTCAGTCATAGACGAAAAACTTTATAGAAAACTGCTAAGGTCACGACTCCGCTGTCTGGCATGCTCCTGCGCACTGCAAGTACGCAGCATGTAGCACCTCATGCTGCGTGCACCGCAAGAGTCGTTATCGAAGGCGCTGTATACGTTGTCGAACTATTCGTGCTGTCTTCATGCTCTCATGAAATCTTCGTCGGCTGGGACTTCTTGCCGCAACATCGTGCCATCATAGACTGTGCCCGAGCTGAAGTGGCGCTTTTCCCATTCTCCGGATCCGTACTGCCAGACCCTTCGCCAAGTAAAACCGCAAAGCTCACCGTTGTATCCGACACGGAAGTACCACCCGAAATGTCGGTCCTTGTGCCCGTATCTTGCTCCGCCACACCAGACGCCACCGTACTTTTTACGCCGTCGCCTATTTTTCTACGTCGCAAGGCTCTTCCTCTCCCGTTTGCCGTTCTCGCCACTGCATCCGGATTATCAGCTATTTTTGTTTGCAACCCGTTTAAGCACCCCGTAACGTTAGTGCGGGGAGAATCTCTAGGTCGTGTTGAGCTCATCGACCCAATTCACATTCTGGAGACGCCTGGCGACACACCCTGTTATCAGCTCGACGCTCTAACTTCTTCTGAGCACTGCGCTTCACCATCATTATCATCGCCCTCGTGAGACGTTCTTGAAACCGCCTTGGACGCCGATCTGCCGAGTCCATACCGCCAGCAAGTCCTCGAGCTGCTTCAGAATTTTCGGTCATCGTTTGATTGCGACCAACCAACCTTGGGACGTACGTTGAGCATCACTCACAGCATCCACACTGGTTCCCATCCTCCACTACGCCAGCGCCCATACCGCGTATCGGCTGCCGAACGACGGGTAATTAGCGAGCAAGTCGACGATATGCTGCAGCGTGGCGTCATTCGCCCTTCCCACAGCCCTTGGGCGTCTCCTGTGGTGCTGGTACGCAAGAAGGACGGGTCAGTCCGCTTCTGTGTGGATTATCGTCGGCTCAATAAGATCACTCGCAAGGATGTCTATCCGCTGCCCCGGATAGATGATGCCCTCGACTGCTTGCAGGGCGCGGAGTACTTCTCATCTCTGGATCTTCGCTCCGGCTACAGGGGCGTAGCCAGAAATTTTTTTCGGGGGGGGGGGGCACCCCCTTGATTTCGGGGAGGGCACCTCCTTGAAATGGCCATTTTTCCCTATGTATGTCATGGCGAAAAAAAATTTCGGGGGGGGGGGGGGGCACGTGCCCGGTGTGCCACCCCCTGGCTACGCCACTGTCCGGCTATTGGCAAGTACCCATGGCTGAAAATGACTGCGAAAAGACAGCTTTCGTCACGCCTGACGGCTTGTACGAATTTACCGTCATGCCCTTCGGCCTGTGCAACGCGCCAGCTACCTTCGAGCGCATGATGGATACCATACTTCGCAACTACAAGTGGAAAACATGCCTGTGTTATCTTGATGATATCGTCGTGTTTTCGGCCGATTTTCCAACGCATCTCAGTCGCTTGGGTGAGATACTGACCTGCCTCTCCTCTGCCGGCCTCCAACTGAACATCAAAAAGTGCCGTTTTGCTGCCCGCAAGTTAACAATACTAGGGCATGTTGTGTCAAAGGATGGTGTCCTTCCTGACCCTGCCAAGCTTCGAGCGGTCGCCGAATTCCCAAAGCCCACTACGCTCAAGGCACTCCGTAGCTTCATAGGGCTCTGCTCTTATTTTCGACGTTTTGTGCGCAATTTTGCAAGCATCATAGCGCCACTGACCAATTTGCTTACCGCAAACAACGGCATCTCCGCGTGGTCAACCTCGTGTGACGAAGCCTTCGAGCAACTACGGCGCCTACTAACTTCGCCACCGATCCTCCGTCATTACGACCCCCCAAGCGCCTACAGAGATACACACGGACGCCAGCGGCATCGGCCTTGGTGCAATCCTAGCGCAACGGAAAGACTGCTACGGCGAGTACGTTGTGTCATATGCCAGTCGCACTTTAACGAAGGCAGAAAGAAACTACTCCGTCACAGAAAAGGAATGTTTAGCCATCATTTGGGCTCTAGTGAAATTTCGTCCATACCTATATGGTCGTCCTTTCGACGTAGTTACCGACCGATGTATGTATACTGCGCGGTAGTAAACACGGACGACAAGAAAAGACAAGGACAAGCGCTTGTCCTTGTCTTTTCTTGTCGTCCGTGTTTACTACCGCGCAGTATACATACATCGATCATGAATCACCAACTGGCCCGATCGTCCACCTTGATTAGTTACCGACCACCACGCCCTTTGCTGGTTGTCCTCGTTAAAAGATTCGTCAGGACGCCTCGGGCGTTGGGCGCTTCGCTTACAAGAACACGACATCCGCGTTGTCTACAGATCAGGCAAGAAGCACTCTGACGCCGATGCGCTTTCCAGATCGCCGATACCTTTCGATGTGGCTTCGACATCCATGTCCTTGGCATCTCTGTCACCCATCAACGTAGTCAACATGCCGGTCGAGCAGCGTAAGGATCCCTCCGTGTCAGCTATGCTGAACTTCCTTGCCGATCCAACCACCACACCCTCTTCTCGCACGCTTCGTCGGCAAGCCGCTAACTTTGCTGTGCACGATAGCGTCCTTTACCGGCGAAACTATTTACCGGACGGTCGCAAGTCGCTACTCGTGATTCCCCGGCAGATGCGGTCTGAAATATGTGAATATTTTCATGCTGCTCCTCATAACGGTCATGCCGGTGTGCTGAAAACGTATACTCGGCTACGGCAACGCTTCTACTGGGCCGGAATGTATCGCTTCGTCCGCCAGTACGTTCGCGCCTGCACCGCATGCCAGCGACGAAAAGTTCACCAGCGTTCTTCGGCCGAATTACAACCACTGCCCTGTCCAGCTCGTCCCTTTGATCGCGTCGGCATCGACCTATATGGCCCACTTCCCTGCAGCTCCTCGGGTAACCGATGGGTCGTTGTAGGAGTGGATCACCTGACGCGCTACGCTGAGACCGCAGCACTTCCGGCCGCTACAGCGCGCGAAGTCGCATTCTTCATTTTGCGGAACTTCATTCTTCGGCATGGAGCACCACGGGAACTGCTCAGTGACAGAGGGCGCGTGTTCCTTTCCGAAGTAATACAAGCCCTTCTTGCTGCATGCAATATCGTTCACCGCAAGTCTACAGCCTACCATCCTCAAACGAACGGCTTGACGAATAGGTTCAACCGCACTCTCGGCGACATGTTGACTATGTACATCGCCTCGGATCACAGCAACTGGGACACTGTTTTGCCGTTCGTAACATACGCTTACAACACTGTCATACAAGCTACCACTGGCTTTTCTCCGTTCTTTCTGCTATACGGGCGAGAGCCCTCTTGCACCATGGATACATTGCTTCCGTACCGACCCGACACCTCCGAGTGCACGACGGTGTCTGAAGCGGCCAAATACACAGAAGACTGTAGGCAGCTTGCACGTACGCTTACGACCGCCGCACAAGGTCGCGAAAAGCTGCGGCATGACAGTGACGTGTCTACACAACATTTTGCGACTGGTTCACTCGTTTGGTTGTCAGTCCCACCACACAGCCCTGGACTTTCGACAATGTTTCTTGCCCGTTATGATGGCCCCTACCGCATAATTGACCGCACATCCTCTGTCAACTACGTCGTTGAACCTGTGACGCCATCTCACGACCTGAGACGTCGCGGTCGTGACACGGTGCATGTTAGCCGACTCAAGCCATATTATGACCCTTTGATCCTACCTGCGCCTTAGTCGCCAGGATGGCTCCTCTCGATCCCGGGGGCCATTGTAGTGAGGAAGAGGAAGACGACGAGTTTTCTGTGGTTGTTGCTGTGCGCGCGATCTACCTTCGCGTTCCGCCTGTGCTACCTCGACTGTTTAAAGCGTTGTCGCCCCGTAATAAATCGTCGTACGACAGTATGACCAGGAAATGTAGAAAAGTAGCATGCGGCAAAAGAAAGCTGGCGACCGTTTTCATTCCTTGTTTCTCAGGGCAGCAGCAACGTCACGAACAGCTCCGAATGATTGCTAGTGAAGTTTTTAGAGATCAATCATCATACTTGCACTCGTATATATGCGGCCCGTGGGCGCGTGTGTAATTAATGCACCAGAGGTGTGAGCCGTGACAGCGAGTAGCCCCTTGCTAATCTTTGTACGCTTTTTCGCATGACACTAGACTACTGCGGTAAAAGTGACTGTAAGAGCGCTTTGCACACGATAGATAAAGGCATGAAAATTCTAGAACCGCTGTCCTTTGTTGTTATTTGCTTATTGCGGTGGTGTTGCGGATGTGCTTCGGCCATGCCCGCACAATCGAAGAGTTGGCAGATCTGCGCGTCCCCAACAATCGTGCATGTTGACGTTGTGAGGCATAGCTCCTTCGCCAAGACCGTCAGCTTCCTCGTTCGGACCTCGTCCGCCTTTCATAGGATGTTTGAAGTGAGGGGACATGGCTTGCATCAACGTGTAAACACAGCACAACATGAACAGCACGCGTCAACGTGATTAAAAATAGAAAGCGCGACACCAGCGCCATCTGCACACGGGCCTCCAAGATTTGCGCACACAATCTCGGAGGCTACAGCGCGTTACGGCGCGGTGTGCATGCCCGCACTTGCGTTACTGAGCTCCCGCGTGCTTGTCGCGTCTTCCACGACAGCGCGGGCAGCACCTGTCCATGCCTGCTCGGTTACGTACGTTCGTATCAAACGTTGCGGGGTGAAAATCAGTTCGCAACATCCGTACTCCATTACATTGCAGGCCAATGGGCCTCAGCCGGGACCAATAAAAAACTTCCCCATCTCCCGCTAAAGGAAACCATGTGTGGATGCGAAGCAGCGGGGAGATGGTTAGCTTGAGCGGGAGAAACGTCGCGGCTCCCGTTTCACGGCAGCGGCCCGGGCGCTCATGGCGGCGCTGCACAGCAGAGAGAATGAGGCGCGCGCGCTCCGTCATTTTCATACCGCGGAACTACCCTGACGCCCCCCAGCGCAGTAAACAGCTGTCGTACCACCTGTCGTGCGCGCCGCTTCGTAGCGTAGATGACTCCTAGAGGAGAGAGAGGGGACGCGCATGCGCTGTGGGGGGTCTGGGGCGCGGGCGCCGCTCCGTAGAGGAGAGCATTCCTATAGAAGAGAAATGGAGAGCGTGAGAGAGGCGGTGTGGGACGGCCCCGCAAGCACATGCAAGCAAGATCAAGTAATGAAGTCAACGGGACGCGGGCGCCGCTCCGTAGAGTAGAGGATTCCTAGAGGAGAGAAAGGTGGGGAGCGTAGGAGAGGAGAGAGAGAGGGGGGTGTGGGACGCGGGACGCACAAAGCCCCCGCAAGCAAGATCAAGGAATACATTCAACGGGACGCGGGCGCCGCTCCGTAGAGTAGAGGATTTCTAGAGGAGAGAAAGGTGGGGAGCGTAGGAGAGAGGGGGGTGTGGGACGCGGGAAGTGGGGACGGATAAAGCCCCCCGCAAGCAAGATCAAGGAATGGAGTCAACGGGACGCGGGCGCCGCTCCGAAGAGTAGAGGATTCCTAGAGGGGGAGAAAGGGCGGGAGCGTAGGAGAGGGGCTGAGGGATGCGGGACGCGGAAAGGAGGGACGGACAAAGTCCCCACAAGCACATGCAAGCAAGATCAATGAATGGAGCCAACATGGGCGACAGACACCACCGGTGGTGCGCGTTATTCTTTGCTTGCACCCAAAACTTGCCTAGCCATTCCTAAGCAGCCACTCTGTGCTTTCGGCCCTCACTCTTGTGATGGTAATGGTGGTTGACGGCTTTATTGTATGTACTACAGTGTTCTGGTTCGTATAGTGGCTGCTTCCCTACTTGATGAAAGTGACCGGACGCGGGACGCGGGACGCCGGACGCGGGAAGGACGGACACAGCCCCGAGCATAAGATGCACTCCGAAATTCGTACGAGCCATCATCGTATCACCGAGGTTTCACTGTAGCGCTACCGGGGAAACCTCTCATGACCTTAAAATAGCGCCATAAAAAGTTTAACTAAAGTGCGATAAATAAAAAAGCCTTGATAAAGAAGGTAAATCAAATTCGATGATATCGTGCTCACGTAAACCGAATGATTCTTTAATCGAAGTGTTTTCGGACACGACAATGCCTTAACATCTATGTAGAGGAAAATTTGTGGCTATATCGAAAAAAAACGTTCCAGTACATTTCATATATGGAACATCGGACAGTACGATAGGCCGCAAGATGCTCGCTTTGCCTATCAAGAAGTTGGCTTTTCCTCACAGAGAGAAACTTTTTCTCATGCATTTGGTAGAGCGAACGGTGTGATTAGGAGCCATTAGCAGAACCTATCGCTTGTGATCGCGTGCTTTCTCCCATCATTCCTTGTCGCGGCAGTCGTGGGGGATCGCCGTTCGGTTCTTAGATCCTTTTTTAACGCGATGGCTGCCGTAAAACGGAAGAACCTGGCCGTTCTCCGCAAAGCTTGCGATAATCAGCACAGTCGAACGCGGATGTCTGACGTAGAGCACTGCACGGGCCGAGATTCTCGGCCCGGGCCCGGCCCGAGCCCGGCACTCGTCTAAGTTTACCCGCCCGAGCCCGGCCCGGAGACCCAAAAGCGACACCCGGGCCCGGCCCGAACCCGAGACAAAATTTCGCCTACCCGGCCCGGCCCGGCCCGACCCCAGATTGGGCCCGACTGGGGCCCGAACTTATAATCTAGGTGGTGTTGCGCGAACATGGAATCGACAACAAGGTATTTTAAGTAGCAACTATCTACGTGTTGTTGGCGCATGCTACACCAACAAGCATGTTTTAATCTACGGTAATTACTTGTACAAAAGGGCTTTACTGTGGTAGCAGATGGCCGGAGATACTGGGTACGATGAACGGTTATTCGGCAGAGCTATACTGTACATATTGTTTCTACAAATACAATGGTAATCATCAAGAGGTTTAGGTAGCAGATATTGTAGCAAGAAAAGTGGTTTGCAGCATGCGTTTAGTTTCAACAGGGCGCGCAATAAGAACAGAGAAGACAGACAACAGAACGATATCTTCGCTTTGTTTATATTTCGCTCTTTTTGAAATTTAAAGGAATACTGAAGCAAAATCTCAAAATTATGCGGAAATATTGAAAATGAATTTGTGCGATTACATCGAAAAGAAGTCGTCACTTATCGAAGTTTTCAGCGGGTGGTCTTAATTTCTACGTTTTTACGAGCGTGCGCCAAGCCACCCGGCCTACGCGAGTTGGAAGCCGTGACGTCATGGCACCCTCAGTTGACAGCCGTCCGTCCAGCCACCGTCTTCCGTGTCAGGCAGGCAATCCGGGCCAGCAACATGGTCCAACGTGCAGCAGCAGCAGTAGAAAAATTAATGTTACGGAGGCTGCAAAATACGTGGTTTCAGCAGCTTCGTCGCGACAGAAAGGCAGTTATTGCGGCTTAATCGAGGCATCGTAGTTCGTCGCTTTGTGTTTACCCATGCGGTCGGCGTTCGACCATTACGCATTTCGTTTTTGTGCGACGAGGCACCGAATGTGTGGAATTTCTCAGCCATTTCATAACGATGTGCACACGACTGCCGCTGTCACATCCACGCTACCTGAAGCCATTTAAATTGGTTGGCTTGGTCATGATGAAGAGCACGGACTATTTGAAAGCATGCCTTGATCGTTTGCGATCGTTTGCGCGCATCAAAGGCAGACTGGTGCCACAGTCCCATAGTTTTGCTGTTCCTTTCTTTTTTTTCTTTTTTTTCTTCTTCTTCAGACCTAGCTAAGTGAAGTGACAAAGTGTTCCGAGCTTTCAAATAAAGTCCATTTTTAATGTGTTGAGGCATGGCATGATGGCTGAGCAGTACGCATTCAAAGTCTACGCCGCGTCTCATCTCTAGGAACGTATGGGACGGTGTGTTGCGACCTACGATGCTGTTATGGCAGCTTTAGCGCAGCAGTAGTACGGCATTTCTTTTCGCCGCGACGAGCGCTTCAAAACGGAAGACCGACCGCGGGCAGGCATGTGTCATGCAAAGCGATAAGATTCCCAGACGTTTCAGACGGACCATAATTGCAAGCGAGTAGTCCCAACAGCGATGAAGAGGCACCGCGGCCCCCGCGGCTCCTTTCCAGCCCATCGCTTCAATTCTCTTGTTCCCAAGCGTCGTGCCACTCTGTAATATAATCTATAAAACTCGTCCTTGAGGGCCTCTTGCAGGCCCTCAAAGCTTGAGGCACTCAAAGCTTGCAGGTCCTCAAAGTTTGAGCAGTGTATATAATTTGATCTCTTTTCGGGGTTCATTCCAGTTTGTTAATAAAGGCGCGAAAGGCTTCTCGATGTTTACTCGTTGTATGCATGGTTCAAGGTAAGGGGACATCACCCGCTACGGAATAAGTGGGGAATCAAAGAGGCCTAATCACTGAGCTGGGAATTCAAAGAATCGCAGCCAGATTCACAAGTTCTAGGTAGAAAAAATGAGACTCAGTTACCGAGATGCTAAGTTCACGTGAATTAGAATTGCTTGAAATTAGGACAAAGACGAACGGAATAAAATTATTAGTTCAGGTTGTCAAGGGTCACAGAAACGTTGATAAAACTATATACATACGAGAGCTTGGTAGAATTAGCAAAACAGTAAACCGTAGTGCAGTTATTAGCCCTTACGCCGCCCGCACAAACGTCTTTCAGTGTCCGTTTTCCCGCAATTTTATAGAAAAATGAAATGGACTACGTGCACAAATTGCTGAATGCGCGGATTTAAAGGCTTTTGAACATTTGCTTGACAGCTATGTCCCTAAAATTCTTTAGACGATGTCTTGATGTTTCGCGTCTGTTGTCATGCCAATTGTTGACGATTTTCGGATTGCTTTTGTTATTGTTGTTGACATTGGGTGTTACTTGAGTGTTTTATATATTAGTTGTTATTTGATGTACGCCCTCCCTCTAATGACCCACAAATGTGGGTTAACAGTGTGTTGAAATAAATATTTAAATAAATTCGTAGGTATCTTTTTTATTCTAACGCTGTTGCGGCACTATTGTGTAGCTCTCGCACGATACAGCAGAACACAAAGAAAGCTCAGACGTTAATAATGTGGGTACACAAAGAGACTGTGCATGTACGAGTCGCGTCACATCACCACGGTGAGCCGTGATGGAGCCACGGAAAAAGATCGTGCCTTTAGAGCGAGTCTATGTAACAAGACTCCGCGCAGACCTTTCGTTTTAGTGGACTGCGGGAACTTTCAAGAATGTTGCCCTGCTTTGGAGCTCTGTGATCGCTCTTCCGATGATAACTAATTATAGATGTAAATTAATTATGTAAATTTTATACATTCATTATTGCGATTACAGAATATCATTCCAGGTACAAAATAACAGCGAATACAATTAATAAATCACACAATAGCGAGGTGTCAGCTATATAAGCGCCTAGTCTATCAAGTAGCCCCATATGCACGAAGCAAAAGAAGTTCAGGAATCGTCCCTCATATAGCTTCTCCAAATAGTTTGCCCCACACAAAAGAAATGTTTTTTCGACATGCAATATGTGGAACATATATGTATGCACAACGTATGTGGAACAATCTTAAGAACTGAGCAAATTCCAAGCCCGGCCCGACCCGAGCCCGCCACCTCAAACCCGAGCCCGGCCCTAAGCCCGAAGCTTCAGGCCCGGGCCCGGCCCGGGCCCGCCGTGAAAACCACTTTACCCGGCCCGGCCCGGCCCACGGGCCCGGCCGGGCCCGGGTTTTCGGGTAGGCCCGAGCCCGTGCAGTGCTCTAGTCTGACGTGACCGCTGCGTACAGGAGCCCCAAAAGTACGCTGAGTATGATATTGGAAATTCTGGGATCTATTCCCCTACCCGAGAAATGGGGGCAAGCTTGGAGTGGGCGTGCCTGATCTGCTGCTTTTCTTTCTTTCTTTCGCATTTCACAATGCTCCCTCATAACGTTAGCGTTCAGTTTTATTTTAGGTACTGGCCATCCCGGAATGCTGTTTTCGCGATCAATCGGTATCGGGTCTTTCATGTTCTTTTCAGCGTTATTCAGCTTCTAGAACGCCACAACGAAACGACCGTCATGCGATCATGGAAACGCTGCTTAGGAATTCAATCAAGTTGAAGTCGCAACCATCCTGAAATGTGCAGTGCCTGATATTGACCTGAGGCTTAGTCCAGTAGATCGTTTTTAGTCCTTAATGAAGCTCCCAAAGCAAGTGTACTGCTTCTTAATTGTCGTTTGCACCGTCGGTGGAACGCATTCGTATGCTTCCGTCCCGCTCACATTGGGCAAGCATGGGCGCGTGGTCAAGCGATTAAGGCACTCGCTTTCGTACTTGGGGAACCAAGGTTCAAAGCGTAGTCCAGGAAAGAATATTTATTTGTTTTTATTTATCACTCCTTTAGCGCTGCGGGTGAGGAATGTATTTTTTTTTTTTTTTTGAGCACCAGCTCCAAAGCTCAGACAATGCAATCTTCGCTTGAAAATACCAAGATTAGGAGCAAGGCGGAGTATAGGCTTCCGGATCCCGACGAGCACGCTCTGCTGTTTACATCGATACTGTATCTCCTTGCATACAAACCGCGCTTGCGTGTGACTCGCATCTGGAACTACGCACTGTGGGAAAATGAAAACTAAAAAAAAAGAAAACTTACCGCGTATTTCCGCAAGGCGCCTTCTTAGCATTAACGTCAAAGAGTGCCGTGTAGGTAACTTCCGCACGAAATTTTCATCGAAAATACGCTAAATTCTTTGATAGTTTCAAACCGAAAAATACCCGTTTTTTAGCAAGTTAGATATGTGATCGACTTCTAGTTAATGATTGCCCAGATTGCGTGGTATAATAAGGATTGTTGGTTAGAAATTGGTTGGCGCAAAACAAGAACATGCACGGAGAAGAAACACGGACAAGCGCACTTGTCCGTGTTAATTCTCCGTCCGTGTTCTTGTTTTGCGCCAACCAATTTCTAACCAGCTATGCACCAACTAGCCCGACAGCATTCATAGGTCGGCACTTTAAGGGAGTACTCACTCAAACTCACTCACCACAATTTTTTCAGCCTTCGCACTCACGTTCACACTCACGTCCACTCACACTCATGAGTACTCACTCATACTCAACTCACCACGTTAAAATGAGTGTGAGTGAGTGTGAGTTGAGTGCACTCATGAGTGAGTGTGCCGAGCTACCATAGGTCGGCACTTTAAGTGAGTACTCACTCAAACTCACTCACCACAATTTTTTCAGCCTTCGTACTCACTCACGTTCACACTCACGTCCACTCACACTCATGAGTACTCACTCATACTCAACTCACCACGTTAAAATGAGTGTGAGTGAGTGTGAGTTGAGTGCACTCATGAGTGAGTGTGCCGAGCTACCATAGGTCGGCACTTTAAGTGAGTACTCACTCAAACTCACTCACCACAATTTTTTCAGCCTTCGTACTCACTCACGTTCACACTCACGTCCACTCACACTCATGAGTACTCACTCATACTCAACTCACCACGTTAAAATGAGTGTGAGTGAGTGTGAGTTGAGTGCACTCATGAGTGAGTGTGCCGAGCTACCATAGGTCGGCACTTTAAGTGAGTACTCACTCAAACTCACTCACCACAATTTTTTCAGCCTTCGTACTCACTCACGTTCACACTCACGTCCACTCACACTCATGAGTACTCACTCATACTCAACTCACCACGTTCAAATGAGTGTGAGTGAGTGTGAGTTGAGTGCACTCATGAGTGAGTGTGCCGAGCTATGTACGTTATTGATAATAAGGATTGTCCGCGGTTGTGGATTATGATAATTGGGCTTGGCTGCTGCCATGAAAGTTGCGGGTTCGATCTCTGCAACAGCGGTCGCATCTCAATGGAGGTGAAATGCTAGAGTCCCGTGTAGTGAGCGATGTCAGCGCAAGAACAACAGATTTACTCATTTTCCGGAGCTTTGCGTTACGACGTGCCTCATACCCATATCGCGGTTTTCGCACGTAAACTCCAAAAGTTGTGGTTATTATTATTATTATTATTATTAATGAGGATTATGTTCAGCGGAGAAAGCGCTCAGTCAGGCCAGTGGATAGTGAATTAAGACCTAGTTAAATAAGCCGTTTACACCTGGCAAGCACACAAAAGTGCTTCTAGATCCGACGTAAGCGAACATAGGAAAGTGACATTTGGTGGATAAATAGTAACCAAGTGTCGGGGTAGAATTAATTAGGATTATTTATGTGTCTCATGAGACCACTGAATGCCTGTAGCTTCTCTGCAAATAGAGCTAGGAAGACAGGTTATTGAGTGTAGGTGCATGTGCAACAGCAGACGACGATGATGTGTGGTACACTTCGCCTCATTAGACGGTGAGGGAAAGGGAGCGTCACTGCTTCTCCAATGAGTGGCGGGCCCGCTGGCGCAGGCTGCACCCGAGTACTGCGCTTACGTCACGCGCGCATCACGCGCTAAGCCTGCGCTTCTCACTGTGCTTTCGTTCGACACTCGCTTGCGCCGACGCGTTCGGACACGTCCTCAGTCGTCCGGCCTGATTCAGCAGGACTTGAGTGCGCTTCTACTGGCACGCTGTCGCTCTGTTCGCGTTAGAGGTGTGCACGGGCTCCGGGTAGCCCGAAAGCCCGAGCCCGGCCCGGCCCGCGGGCCGGGTTCGGGTATGCGGAGGTCTTCCCATCTCGGGCCCGGGCCGGGCTTGGGCTATACTCATCTCGGGCATCGGGTGAGCCGGGCCAGGTGCAAAGCCCGCATCAAACCAAATATATAGACGTTGTGCCGGAATTGTTTTCTTTAACGATGAACCCACTGATCACCTGTGTGATTATAGATCCATGCAATCATCCTTCTGACCTGCATCAGAGATGCTAAACTTCTGGAAGAACAAGAAGTCTAATTATTCTAAGCTTGCTATGCTTGCGAAAAAAAAAATATTCGCAATTCCGGCTACCAGTGCGACCAGCGGACGGAACTTCAGTTCGACGGGATATGTGATGCAGGAGCGCTGCACTTCACTGATGTCGTAATCACAGCACCGCTTCTTATTTTTACACAACTTGTAATCTTTGTATACAAACTAACATGTGTCGTTTGCATATGTTTAACTTTGATATGTTGAATAAAATGCCACATGATAAAAAAGTGATATCTTGTCTCCGCAGCAAGCTTTCATGGCGTCGGGCCGGACCGGGCCCGGGTTTGTTTTTTTGAACGTCGGGCCGGGCCGGACGGGCTCGAAGCCCTTTAGGGTCGGGCTCGGGCGGGCCTTCGACGCAGTCAGTGGGCCCGGGCCGGGCTCGGGCTTGAAAATTAGGCCCGTGCACAGCTCTAGTTCGCGTACACTCGAGGTCGACGGCTGTTAACAACCATGTGCTTGCGCGCAGACTGTGTATTCACACACTTCTCAAGATAACAAAGATGGCATTCAAAGTATACTAAACTGTGCATCCGGCCAAATCTTTAACTATCGTGCGCAGCGGCCACTTTTTTGTCTGTCAGTGCTATATGATAGAACGATGTGCATGTGTTTCTTGGGCATGCACTTCTGCCCACCCTTTCTGGAACTTAATTCAGTCATAAGCCTTCAGCTTATGACTGAATTCAGCAACTTTCTTGCTGGGGTAACTCATTTTTATTGTTTGCCGTGTACAGAGCCCCTAACTCGTCTGCGCAATACCTTTGTGATCTTTGTGAACATATTGCATCCTTTACAAGTGATAATGTGTTGCTTGTAGGTGATTTTAATCTCCCAGGCATTGACTGGGAAAACGCGTCCTTCTTTGCCGAATCGAACTTGCACGTGAACTACCTACGCAATATTATGCTTTATCATAACCTGCAACAGGTTGTGAAACATCCGACGCGTATTCACGACACGTCAGCTACAATTCTCGATCTTGTTTTTGTAAGTCAATCGATCGAAAAATTTTCTGTCTCCGTTGAACCTGGCATTTCGGACCACCAACTGGTGTATTTCACGTGTCCGTTGAACTCATGTGTCGTCAGTAAGAAGAACACAATCACCGTTAAAGACTATTCTAGAGCCAATGATGAAAGCGTTTTAGATTACCTTGAAATATGCCTTGATAGTTTTCAAGGC
The DNA here is from genome assembly GCA_030522465.1 of Rhipicephalus appendiculatus. NCBI lineage: Eukaryota > Metazoa > Arthropoda > Arachnida > Ixodida > Ixodidae > Rhipicephalus > Rhipicephalus appendiculatus. Next base: position 18,084 of record JALIZH010013085.1, read on the forward strand.
CATGACATTACTGCACTTTGGCACCGTTTTAAAGAAATTATTAATCACTGCCTCAGAAATTTCATTCCAAGCAAAACTAAACGAACATCTAAAGTTACTCCCTGGATTTCAAGAGATATATTGCACCTTAAAAGAAGAGTTAAGCGCTTAAGACGGCGGCGTGCTTCACGCGAAGCTATTCAAGAAATCCAAAATAACTTAAACCAAAAGGTGGGGCATGCTAAACGTTGGTACTTCCAGCATACACTACCAGAGTTTATTTCGCTCCGCGCCGCAAAAATTTTGGGCGTTTCTGAGAAAAAAGAACAGGGAAATTAGCCACATTGTACACGACGGGAATATAGTTAACGAAAAGCACAGTATTGCGCAACATTTTAATGAATACTTCCACAGTGTTTTTTCTAACTTCGATACTTCTGCTTTTCATAACCATACGCCATGCGACCCTGCACCTGATATTGTGTCAACACCAGGTGTCGTTTCAATGCTACTTAAGCTTAAAACTAAGTCTTCTCCAGGTCCAGATGACATACCTAACGTTTTTTTTGAGAAGGTATGCAGAAGCATTAGCACCTTTTATAACTCGTATATTCCAAATGTCCTTGTCTTCAGCTACACTGCCTAGTGATTGGCTCTCGGCACGTGTTGTGCCTGTACTGAAAAAAGGTGACGCCACACTAGTAACAAATTATCGCCCTATTTCATTAACTTCATCATGTTGCAAACTACTCGAACATATAATAGCTAAGGAAATTAATAAGTTTATAGGTGATAACAGCATACTTTCTTCCTGCCAACATGGTTTTCGCAAAGGTTTTTCCACCACAACGCAATTAACCTCAATTGTTCACAACTTCGCTAGTGTTCTTGATGGGTCCGGTCAGGTTGATGTATTATTTTTAGATTTTAAGAAAGCGTTCGATCTTGTGTCGCATAGAAAGCTAATTAATAAACTAGAATCAATTAACCTTCCGACTTACATAGTGAATTGGGTGGATGCCTATCTGACTAACCGCAGACAATTCGTTTCAATTAATAATCACTCATCCAGCGAGCTACCAGTTTCATCCGGAGTGCCCCAGGGCAGTGTACTAGGCCCATTGCTATTGTTGATATTCATTAATGATATTACTAATGAAATTAACGCCCCTGTACAAATTAAATTATTTGCGGATGATTGTGTACTGTACAATGAAATTAACTGCCCTGAAGATCAAGTATCACTAAACTCTAATCTTCAAAGTATTGTTTCCTGGTGTAGTCGGTGGAGTATGGAATTAAATGCCAACAAAACAGTCTATATGTCAATAACTAACAAGAAATTTCATAAACTGCCGTTCGTCTACAAACTAGGTTCCGAGCTGCTTACAGAAGTCAGCGAGTATAAGTACCTGGGAATCACAATAACCAACACCCTCAGCTGGAATACTCACATTTCTAACATATGCAACTCTTCATTCAAGAAACTTTGCTTTCTCAGACACAAACTAAAACATACACCTGCCAGTACTAGGTTAACGGCTTATACATCACTAATTCGACCTAAACTCGAATATGCCTGCGTTGTCTGGGATCCATACACCAAAACTAACATTGATACTCTCGAAATGATTCAGCGTAAAGCTGTGAGATTCATCTTTTCTAAATATCGTAATAGTGATTCACCCTCTAGTCTGATGACACAGCATAGCATTCAACCACTTCAGTTACGTAGAAAAATCCAGAGACTAAAATTTCTGTTTTCGCTCAAAAATAATCTTTTAGCTATAAACCCAAGTCATTATTTAGAACCACTTACAGCTCGTAGAACCCGGCATCGTCACGCTGACTCTTTAACACCTTATCGTGCAAGAACTAATCTTTTCAAATATTCCTTCTTTCCACGCACCATAACAGATTGGAACAACCTACCTTTTTCATGTCTTTCTAACGCCGATCTTTTAGAACATGTAATCATTTGACCATGCAGTCATTCATATGCTATATTTATACCTTCATTAATTGGTTATCTCGTGTTCCCTGATCCCAGTCTAATAAACTATTACAACAACTTCTGGAAAGGGTTTATTTCTTTATTTTTTTTTCTCACGTGTATGTGAGTATCTACATATCACACGCTTTTATTACCGTGGCTTTAACTTGAAATATGTGAACATTTTACGTTTGACTATATTTTGGTGTCTACTTTTGGTTTTTGGCTATTTTTGGTGTCTACATTTCGCATTGTTCCTTCTTAATAATTGTACGGTTTTCGCCTTCCTTCTTTTCATGTTTGTTTTTGTTTTATATTTATTAGTGTTATTTTTTGCTCATTATGTATTGACATTTTCTAATGTTTGTACGCGTTTCGCGTTGTTTAAATGCATTTCTTTGTACATTCGCCCCCTGCTTGGGCCCCTTTTTGGGCCTGCAGTATTTTGTAAATAAATAAATACGCACAAAAGACTGCCGTTCGC